>VXCM01003739.1:0-51402 GCA_014773175.1 Lucifuga dentata | reverse complement strand
CACACACACACACACACACACACACACACACACACACACACACATACACACACACACACATACAGACTACACCCCACTCCTCCCATACACAGCAATCACACATTAATCACATGTTAATAAGCGTGTTTACCTGTTATTTTTGTGTCAGTCTTTGAAAGTGTGGAGCTCTGAAGCAGAATGTATGTTTCCTTTGTTGGTTTAACATGTTATTAAGCAGAATAAATCGTGGCTCATAAATATGAAACAGCATTTCACCCCGCCTGTGTACTTGTATATGGATGGTTTGATGATAAAGCTCGGATTGATTGATTGATTGATTGATTGATTGATTGATTGATTNATATGGATGGTTTGATGATAAAGCTCGGATTGATTGATTGATTGATTGATTGATTGATTGATTGATTAAAGCAGCTCATTAACATGCTGATCTTCTTGGCTTTTACCTGAAACACACCTGACAACAACGCTACCTTATTGTGACATGGTGCTCTGAGAGAAGCTTTATGAATGAGCTGCAATTATCACGGCGCTTATTTAGTGCCACGCTGCGTACTTAGCCTGATTTTTTATCAATCTCGCCCATTATCTTCTCACATTTATACAGGTAAAACAGGCCACGGTGTACAACTGCCTGACAGCTTTACTATTTTCCAAACTGGCATTCATAAAACAGGGATCCTTCTGAGCAGATTCACTTGTGTTAGTGTTAGAATCTGTCTTGACATTGTGACAAGTAAGCTGATGTGAAAAATTAAAGAAATAAGCTAAACGTGGACATAGATCCCACCTCTCTCCTTACTGGACTTGTAGACTTGAGACTTTTTTGACTGGATCAGGGCTCAATTGCTGTATCTCTATGTATCTAGTGCTACATATTTATTGTTGCTTTTTTGCAATTTCCTGCTTCCCTCCTTTGTTGCGCCCGGCTGCTTGAAGAGAAGGAATCTTTCTCTCTGAAATGCTTCTGCTACATGCTATGATTTTAAAGGAGTTTTCTTCTTGTCTTCTTTGGATTGGGTTGGGTTGAGAACTGTTGATGTGTGTGTGCCTGTGCCTTGGAGAAATTCGCACACACACTTAAGGTGTTTTTACATCTACATGGTTTAGTCCTGTTGAATCAGACTGGTGGTGAATACACTGGTGGTGTATTTTCTCCTCATTACGAATCATTTATGCAGGTCTGAACACAGCAATCGCACTCAGAATATTTCATCAGCAGGATCTCTGTGGCTGTTTTTGCCCATATCTCTTTCCAGTCCAAAAAAAAAAAAAAACTCTGGAGTGATGGAGTGATTTGTTTGTGGTGAGACCATGAACTGAATTAGTTCTGAACCAACTACAACAGGAATGGGAAACTTTGATGAGGACAGGAAAATTTAACTCTCACAGTCAAATGGCCACACATGGAATAAAACAAAAATCATTGTGAAGTCAGTAATTAGTTTAATATTTAAAAGTTTCATAAAACACAAAACCAATTCAGTCTAGTCTTTTTTAATTGAACAACACATTTTCAAATCTGTTCTTTTTTTTAATCTGTAGTAGATTGATGAATGCATTTTGTTGTATTGGAGTTTATGAAGAAAAAGAATTACCATATATACTCGAATATAAGCCGAGTTTTTATTATCAAATTTCACAAAGCAAATCGGGGGTCGGCTTATACATGAGAAATTCAAATTTGATCCCAGAGAAAGAAATTTCCAGGGGAGGAAATACTAATCCTAACCCAATACCCATGGAAAATAGTTTAAATCATACCTTAGAATGAGATATTTCCTGACTAAACATCTTATCAGCACATTTTGCAGCAGCCAGTAAGCCATGATCCATCAGTTACAGTAGTCAGCTGCTGAAATAAACATCCTGTTTACCAATACGTGGATTATTTTCAGGAAATCACAGGAATACTATGACAATACCCAGAAAAACAGATAATTTACTAAACAAGTAAATTGATGGAACAACATCAGGGTTATACATGGGTTTCTTTAAAAATCTAAATTTGCAAGTCAAAATCAGGGTTAACTTATACACAAGATTGGCTTATAGTCGAGTATATACAGTAATCCACTGCACACCGCTTTACTAGTTTGCCTTCTGACAGGGGCTTTTTAGTTTTAGCTAATTCCAGTCAAACTACATGAGATTTCTTAACAAATGACTCCTGTGTAGTCGCAGTTTTTACAAAAAACATTCTGCTGATGCTGTGTTTTTTCTTCAGATCAGCCACAGTAACAGCTCTCTAGCAGCTCCAGTGTTCCTGTCCTATTTGTCTTTATGCATAGTGTTGTCGTGGCAACTCAAGTTTAAGTCGTCATCGTTGACATTGTTTCCAGACACATCAAACACATTGGCTTGTCTTTAAATTCTGTAAAAAGGTAATCTATTTCCCATCTTGGCTGGAATGAACGGTTTTCTAAGTCCACTTTTCTTTTCTTGACACTCATCTTTCCTCTTTTACCTGAATTAGTAACAACATATACAACAACATCCGCCACAGGAGCTAACAGGAACGTGTCTCATAACACAGCTTCAGTAACGAGCAAGCGCCCTCTGCTGATGGGTGGTGATAATAACAAAGGAAAACAATAATAAACAATAATTTTCATTTTTATTAATTGAGAAGCCATCCAAGGGCCTGATACTGTAGATTAAAGGTACAGGCCATATCTGGAGTTATCCATGCCTGAACTACAAGATGCATTCAGCAAGTTTGAGTAAAACGGCTCCTGTAACATTGCATTTTGGGCTGACGATGAGCACCGTTTTCCAGAAGACTTAAAGTTTACTCATATTCTGAATTCTGCTGCTATAGTTTCCTTTCCTTTCCTTCTTTATCTTTATTAATCCCCCACAGGGAAATTAGTTTGTCACCTGCACATTAAAAAGACTACACAGTCGTAAGACACATGCAGTCGTAGACACACGTGTACATTCAGGATGGATATCAAAATTATTCAACAGCCCATAAAACACCATGGTACCACCAGGTACAAATACTGTATATTCCACTTGTACTCTATAAGAACTACTAATAAGAACAACATACGATACAAGTAAAATGTTCATTTTGTTTGTTTGTCCCAGATGGTGACTACAGCAGTGAACATATGACAATGTTGTTGTTCCATGTCGCAGAGTAACTTCTTCCAGTTTGGATTTTGGTGTCCCGCATCCAGATATTTCTGACCAATGAGCGGCGCGAGCGTTGTCACATGGCTTTTGTTGTTATATCTCAGTTCTCCTGAAAATTTTTGTTTGAAATAAAACAGAACTAAACATTAAAACTCATTCACTGATTCAAAAGAAACTGATCACAGGTGTGAAATGACCTTACGTCTTTCCAAGTTCTAGTTCTGCTTGAAAACTTGAAAAGCTTGAGTTTATTTTGTATGAACTTAGATCAATCAACATATTATTTAAAATTATAAGAATTAATTTCAATGTGATTTGAATCCTGCTGCATTAATGGACTAAACCATTTGCATATTTTAGAGGAGAGAAAAGCCCAGAAAGAAAGCTTCCAATATTATTCCAACATTATTTGAATTCCAACACTAATTACCTAAAGGGCTTAAAATGTTTAGATTATGTCAAAAATAAATTGTGTCACCAAGCTCAAACTAAGCTGTTTCACAGAGTCCCTGGAAAATTGATTTTGCAGAGATGCAAAGTTTCTACCCTATAACAACATTTTATGATCGTATCTCATGTTGAATGTAAAACTGGAATCTGCAACTATAGCCCTGGAGTAATAACTTAAGTATTTCCTTCTTAAATGCATTGTAAAAGGATAACATCATACCAAATGGAAAACAGGAAGGACAGGAACGTCTGAGTATTACTTAGCAACTTCCTTAGTTACTTCTTTTTAGACAACGTCAGGCCTAGAAAAGTAAAAATCCACTTTGGCTATGTGAAAATGTGGTCTGTGCAGTGAAGAGTTAAAAGGTTGAACTCGTGTTAATCCTCCATGTAGTGTGGGCGTTTTAGGAAAGCTGGTTGTTAGCCATTGCAGGAAAACCTAAACACAGCGGCAGCATGTGCAGGGATTTGCTCCCGGCCTCTGCATGGCTTCTGTACGTAGGCCGATAAGCTCCCTCATAGCATCAACCATCAGGCAGACTATACATGGGATTATGTTAAATTAAAAGCTAAAACACCATCGTCTCCCCCTCCCTCGTGTTCCACCACCTTTCTGTTGAGCACAATAGCACGATAAACGAAGGACATTTGCAGGGTTGCTGTTGTTGAGGAGAATAAGCCCAAAGTCAGCCTGTAGATTTTAGAAGTAATTGTACTTCTCTAACTTGCTGTTATCACTCGATTTGGTTTTCCTAATTAACAGCAAGGACAGTTACTTTTCAAACAAGTGTCTGTATCAGAACTCATTAAGCATCATGACAAATTTAATCTTCATTCATTAAGCTTTAGGTCTAAACAGAGAAAGAGGTTTCAGGCTGCTCGCTCACGGGTCAGCTTATTGTGTTCACACGTGACAAGAGTAGCAATGCCTTTCACAGAGTTGTACTTTTAGGTTTGGAGTTTGAGAAATAAAGAAGAGTGAATCGATCTGAATCAAATGTTTCTGTTCTCCATTAAAATTATGATTTAACATTTTTTTAACCAGTCAGTTCAACCTACACAATGACCCCAGCATCTTTTATACTCAGGAGCCACAGCTACTTTATTTATATTTATTTTATTCAAAACCAAAAATTTAAAGTTAAACTTATAATTCACATTTCAAAATGATGAAATGATGAAAAACATTAAATGTTTCAGAAATGTAAAAAATAAATAAATAAATGAAAATAAGCAGTTGATATATCAGTGATTACAAATTAAATCCAACATTACAAAAAGATGCAAATACACTTTATCATGTCATTGCATTATTTCACACTTATACAACAAAACATTTTGACTAAATGAGTAAACTGTAAAGTCTAAAGGTTAATAAGGAGTCGAGTAGTATTAACCTCTGAAGGTTCATCTGATCATCCAGGTAATCAGGTGTCTAGAAGTTGAAGTTAAATCACTGGACCAGAAGAAATACTGTAGCTTGAAAACATTTCCAAAAAGCATCTTCAGTTTTAAAGGACCATACCACCCATTTTGCATGTTTGAGACTAATATATTCAAGTTTTATACACGTTATGTTACTGACAATCATTTCCCAAAGCATACTACTGGAACAGTGAGTTAAAAATATATTTCCTACCTTCCAGACCTCCATTGGTTTCAGTTCATTCTGGTACGCTATTAAAATCAACTTGTTGATACTTGAAACATTATTGGGATAGGTAATCCATCATCACCAACAAGATGTGTATTCAGGTTTTTCAAAGTTTCGTAATTTTAGTGTTTAAGCACAATAAAAAGCGTGGAGTGAATGTATGTCTCCNTTTTCAAAGTTTCGTAATTTTAGTGTTTAAGCACAATAAAAAGCGTGGAGTGAATGTATGTCTCCACCAGCAGCCAGTTGGACAAATATCAAACCACTGAATCAACGTTATCAGTGCAAAACAGGCCCATAAGAATGGGCTAATAGGGGCCTACTAGTAGGTTCAGCAGGCCGTTATTAGTGATTCCTAACCCTAACCCTAACCGTAACCCTAACCTTACCCTAACCTTAACCCTAACTGTACAGATGTATAGTAATAAAGAAGAAGCCAAACAAACTTACCGACTTCCTTCCAGGCGCAGATGTCTTCATAACTGAACTGCACGTGCTCTTGAGGCTCCGAGTGTGTGCCAAGTTGGATGAGTGATAGGAATCGCTAATAACAGCCTGCTGAACCTACTAGTAGGTGTAGTAGGCCCCTACTAGCCCATTTGTATGGGCTTGTTTTGCGCTGATAACATCAATTCAATGGTTTGATATTTGTCCAACCAGGTGCCACCAGGGAATATAGTCCTAAAAGAAGACCTGTGTTTATAGAAAAATTTAAAGGATTGTGACTTAATAACTTAATAAGGCTGCATAACTATTAGCAGGAGAAACATGGATTTTTAAGGTGGGTGTATCACTTGAATATTTGATTTTGAAAAATTAAGAGATTTTGCAAAATATCAGGAAATCTGAAATACAGTTTTATCCTTTGGAAAATGATTGTCAGTAACACAACATGTATGAAAATTGAATATATTAGACTCAAACATGAAAAATGGGTGGTATGATCTTTTAACTGTAATGGGAACAGTTAGTGGCATTTATTCCCAAAAGGCAGATATGCCCACACCATCAATGTGACGATTTCACTCCATTGTGTAATGCGGTTGTGGTTGAGTACAGATTGTACCTGACCTGGGCTGAAATTATGTCAGACTTTGGCGTCTCCCTCACCTCCTTAAGCTTGTTTATACTTCACATTGTCACCATGGTACGAGGAGGCAAGCACTACATATGATGTAGTTGTGGCACCAGTGCCTTGGCACCCTGGGCGTCTGTGACGTCATGTCATATGTTTGTGCACCTCCTAGATTTTGTGACTTGGTGAGAGGGGTGCTTTTGCCAAATACAAACATATTTATGACTCATCCCTGAGACACTGTAAGGATCCCCACATGGCCCAAAACTCCTGACACAAAGTAGTACCTGCACTCAGCAAAGATACAAGTTTTTGCCGTAAAGTTTAGAAAAATATGGAGGATTGTTTTTGTGACTTTGTTGACTACTTCCTGCTTGACATGGTATTTGCTCTATACCTGCCTGTCATTTCAGAGAATATTGCAACGGAGAATGTGCTAATTATAATTAGTACATTCACTTGCCTTCACTCACTTTTGTGAAAGTGTAACCAAAGCTTTACATGTGTGGGGAGTCATTTGGGTAAATGCCACCGCACTGATTGTTAGAGCAGCATAAATGGTGTCTCAACCCTTCAGGGAAGGTTTCTCCAGTTTGACACAGCTGGCTTCTTTTACACCCTCTCAACTCATCTGTTTCTCTGTCTAAAATATGGCTATCTGATCCTAAAAAGTAGTATTAGACAAAATCTCAAACCAGCCTGAAGGCCAAAAGAGGGCCCTCACCAATTCAGCAGAAGCCCATACCCTGCATAAGACCACTAAAGCATCAGGATTCTCTCCTGGACTGAGAGGGCAAGGGTGTCTATTGCCCTCCCCCTCCTCCCAGCCTCGTCCTCCTGTTATGGTGGGTCATGAGGGGCTAAGGTCGCAGTACGCTTCATTCAACCTGGCTCAACTGACTTGGTCAGAAAAACACTGGGAAACAACTGTGTTTATACCTTTACAGAATGCTCACATCGGAGGGTGGGGTGAAAAGCCATCATCATAGTGTGTAAGGGTGAAGTGTGTGTGCATGCATACCTTTATCTTTGTAATCCAAACATGATTAATAATTTAAAGAGGAATCACGGCATCATTTTAAATGAGGGTAGGGGTTCTTAACAGGAACTCTGTGTCTTCTGTTTGTTTTAGTAATCGCTAATCTATTTATAAACTGGGATGTGAATGGTGATAACAGCTCACAGTTTCACTTTCACTTCTCTCTACTGAGTGTGGACACACTAACTGTGTTTCCATCCAACTTATTCACATATTTAATGTGCATTTCTAACTATTCAATTAAAGGAAATGTGAATTGATGCGTGTTTCCATCAGCTATGTTATGAATTATCTCAGAGGTTGATTTAATTCTACATAAACAAATGTCCACAGCAAAACACACAGCNGTTATGAATTATCTCAGAGGTTGATTTAATTCTACATAAACAAATGTCCACAGCAAAACACACAGCACAGAGAGTTTAAATGAAACCCTTGGTGTGGGAAGAATACTTATTACAGCCTGTAAGCAGTTATACATGCCTTATAAATGCAGCCAACAGACGCCTGAGAGTGCGTTGCCATGGCAATCTATAAACTCGTCTCATGTACCGAGTACCATGTGATGGGTGAAACTTTCAGTGTGGGTAAAACAGTGTGCCTAGTTATTTATGAAAAAGTAACACGTTTTTCAGATATAACAAATAATGGATCCATTATTCTGCAGGTGCTTGTTGACGATTTGATGAATACCTGCTCTTCTGAGGTGTGTGTGTGTGTGTGTGTGTGTGTGTGTGTGTGTGTGTGTGTGTGTGTATGTGTGTGTGTGTGCTCACCAGGCAGTGCACGTCGCGTCCTCTTCAAATGTGAATAAATTGTTTCCATCCACTTTATTCACATTTTGTCTTATGCGAATAATCAGTTAATCCACCTCTGCCAAGCACCTAAATTTTTAATGTGAATTTTGGAGCTAATGCAAATTACTGGTGTTTCCATTCAGGCTTTCTTATGCGCATATTCAAAATTCACATAAAAGTAGGTGGATGGAAACGCACCTAGTGAGGAAAGAAAAAAAGCATTTCACCTTCCCCACTTTCACATCTCACAACACCTGGCCAATCGTTGTGAAGTGGATCTTGAAGCAGACCACCTCAGTTTTATCTTGGGGGTTTCTGCCACCATTCAACTCTCTGACAGGCATTTTGGAGGAATCGTGCTGCAGCCGTTTAGTCAGGTCTCATGTTGTCTCATGAAGATGAGATGGAATTCAAAGTGAATATAATCCAGGCCACAGCAATGTCCTTCTTTTGATATTATGCAACTTATATGTCCCTGCTGTTACAGCACTGTTTTTAGGCTCAGAGCCAGGCTGATCCTATGCTCTGCCCAGTTAAATATATGAAATGCCAGGAGCCTATCACAGCCAAATTAAATAATGATTTTTGAAGAAGTAAATTTTATTCTTTACTCTGGCTGTAAGGCTTCTTCTGTTTTCTTTCCCTATTTTAGCCTCTTTTTGGTTCTCTTTTACTTTTTATTCTTTTACTCACTTAAGTTCCCATTAACTTAGAAAAAACTACTTCCTCCTCACTGTTTGACACATATTCTGTACTCATTTGTTTCAGCACTTTTTTGAAGCTGAAAGATGCTTACAATTAGTATATTCAATCTCCAGAAACTGTTTTAATAGCTACAACATTATATCAACAGGAAATATTGTTGATTATCCTACCATATTTGACGTCTTTTGAAACAGTTGTTTGTTTACAAGAATTTCAAATACAGTTCACTGAGTTTGAACAAACAAAATGAGTTTGCAGAGACGGACCAGTGGGTACTTCTATGTTGAAGAGGTTTCAATAACATAATATGAAATTGTTAAGCAACACGCAAATAACCAGAACTCCACAGTCGCCTCTGTATTCTGTTGGAATATTCTAGCTCAGAATTACATGAATAATTTTTCCCTTTTCCCTTTTCCAGGCCTGTTGGGTTTTGGTTGAACAGGGCTCAATCGCTGCTGTACTGTAACGACCATGGAGTTCTGGGCTCCTTCTCTGAGGAGGCGAGAAGCTGTAGCTGCCCTGTGGAGCAGCCCTCCTGTCAGGGAGTCATTCCCTGCATCGTCAGCATCTCCTCTACCTCCTGCTCCTCCTGTGCCACTGACAATGCAACCCGCTGTGGCTCCTGTCACCATGGCAACATCCTTCACCTTGGTTCGTGCCGGCCAAGCATCGCCGCGTCCCTGGATCACTACCTTAACTTTGACCTGGATATGCCTGATGCTGAGGTGTGAGGACTTTCTGATATCTAAATCTGGTTGTGAACTGTTCTAGATACCATAGTTTGAGAACCATTGCTCTACATAATGTGTGTGTTTGCGCATGTGTGTGCATGATAATGTGTATACTTGAATTTGTCAGTGTAAGTGTGATCTAACAGTCTATTAATCCATCATCAGGTGAAGTATCTACTTCAGCGACTCGACAGCAGAATAGAGGTCCATGCCATCTACATCAGCAACGATGTCCGCCTGGGAAGTTGGTTCAATCCTGCCTGGAGGAAGAGGATGCTGCTGACGCTGAAGAGCAACAAAAATAAGTCCAATCTCATCCACATGCTCATGGGTATTTCTTTCCAGATTTGTTCCACTAAGAATTCCACCCTGGAGCCCGTGCCTGCCATTTACGTGAATCCTTTTGGGGGAAGTCACTCAGAGAGCTGGTTCATGCCTGTGAACCACCCTGACTTCCCTGACTGGGAGAGAACTCGATTGGACGCCGTTGTCACGGCACAGTGTTACAACTGGACACTGTCGCTAGGCAACAAATGGAAGTCTTTCTTTGAAACAGTTCACATTTACCTGCGAAGCCGCATTGTCACAGATGACCCTACAGTGAATGAAACGCTCTTCTATGAACCTTTGGACCTGGACGACCAGACATCTAACATGGGCTACATGAAGATTAACACGCTGAAGGTTTTTGGATACAGCATGCACTTTGATCCTGAGGGCATCAAGGATTTGATTCTCCAGCTGGACTACCCCTACACACAGGGCACACAGGATGCTGCCTTTCTGATGCTGCTGGAGATGAGAGACCGGATTAACCGGCTGTCACCGCCAGCCGCACAGCCATTTGACCTGTTCTCATGTCTGCTGCGCCACCGGCTCAAGCTGTCAGCCGGCGAGGTGGCACGCATCAAGGACTCCCTGCAGATCTTCAACTCCAAGCTTCCCAATGCCTCACCTGAGCCTGAGCTGGCCCAGCTGTGCAGCTAGCTAGCTTAGCTCAGGAGCGAAACCTGAAAGTACAAACGGGAGCAGCTGGTTCAGAAACAACCCTAGTATGACTAGGAATGTCCCGATTAATGGATTAACAGTGTCATGGACCTAAACAGTCTGGATTAAACCCATTTTATCCCAAACTTTGGACTTTTCTTTGGGTGGTTGCACTGTGTCACACAAAGTTTTTATCAGAAGGCTTTTAAATTGCTCTCAGATCCCTTCAGCTGATGTTGGAGTTGTGTTTGGGACTTTTGGGAGAACAGCAGATGCCAGGACTCTCCTTCAGAGACTCTCCTACTAGCCTGGAGGCTTCCATCACTATTACTGCCCTGCTTTGACAGCAAACTTGTACAAACTGTACAACAGGATGAAGCTTAGAGTCTCTTACACTGACAGGCTATGTGATTTGGAACCTGGGAGAGCTGATGTCATTAAGTGTCCCGAAGACTTGCCTTGCGGAGATAACAGTGATTTTGATATGTAAAGAGAAACTCTAGATGGAGCTTCAAAAATGAGTCAGTGGAAGAGGATTTCCCCTTTTCTAACCCTATTTTCTTTGGTTACAGAGCGATTTCGGGAGAAGGGAAAAGGGATAATATTATATGTGTGGTGAATGAGTTGCTATGCTTAACAGTTTAAACTTTGATAATCTTGAACCCTGTTGCTGTCTTTGAATATTTCTTTTTAATCCCTGCCTTCCATTTTATCTGGCAAATGAAAAGTTGTATGATAAATATCTATGCTTAACATCTGAGTGAGAGGCCTGTTAGTGATGTTCTGTCCTTGGTGATGTAACTAAACCAAAAGAGGGTGAACACATTGGCGATCTGAATGGTAAAATGTCTTAAATGTGAAGTTATTTTTGATCTGAAATNAGGGTGAACACATTGGCGATCTGAATGGTAAAATGTCTTAAATGTGAAGTTATTTTTGATCTGAAATCATAAAGGCGTCTAATGTGATAACAAAAAGGTCTGCGGATATAACGCTGTAAATATCGCTCCATCTAACCCAAGGTGTGAACAAGTGCACATTGCTTTTTAGATAACTGAGTGCAAAGACCAAAAAAATGTTTATAACTGGACAAAAATCATGCCTTATATGGAGAGTCAATGTTAAAGATACAGTAAGAAGCACATTTGGTTTCTGTGTCTTATTTCCCAGCAAAAGCTCTTTTGCTTTTTATATTTCAATATTTCTACCAAGACAGAAGGCAAACATGTTGTCAACAATACCGTGGTAATGTAGCTTTTACGTGTAAATGCCAGTCACACTTTCTGCATTTACCTGTTTTGATTTGATGTTGTGAAGCTTCACATTGCACACTGATGCTTTCATACAGAACTCATACATGAGCAAAAGACAGCAACCGATAGAACTTGGATGATTGATTTTTAATGTTTTCAGTGGTTTGGTTTAACCTTAAGTCAACAGGAATTTTATTACATCTTCAGCCAGTGTCAGCTGGTTATCACAATAATCAGAGTTAAATGTAGAGCCCAATCGATACTGGGTTTTCTGAGCTGATATCAATATTTGAGAGAATAACCCAATAATCTTTTTTACACAATTGCGAGTATAAAGGACCTGTTTTTTCATCCATCACATTTGGTTACCAAATTTTGTCCAAAATCATTTTTGTCATTTTACTTATTGAATTTGGCTTTTATCTGTTACCTTAAAAAAGGATTGCACTGTAAAAAAAAAAAAAAAAAAAAAAAAAAAATGCTTTAATAGACAAAATGACATTACGACTTCTCAAAAACCTTCACAAATCTATTAAAAATAAATGTAGTTTTATGGATGTGATGATCAAGAAAAAAATAAAATCAAGAAAATGAAACCAGAAAAAATAAAACTTGAAAATTCCTCCACACTTCTAGAAAAATATTTTATTAATTGAATATAACAAAATATTAACTTAAAGGAAAAGTTCAACAATTATTTCAGAAAATTTTTCATGACAAATTTTAAAAAGTCTTAAAAAAAAAATCTAAGAAATATTTCTAGAAGTTTATAATGATATCGACACGCCGAAATATCGGTCGGGCTCTAGATACATGGTTTCTGCCTCAAGAGCTGCAAAATTAACAGGATGATACTTGACATGATTTTGAATTTATTTCACAAATTTCACACTGAACCTTATATGTCATTTTCTGCAGTTCTTCTGTGCGCCGCTTGCTTAAGTAAAAAAAATGTGGTTTACCTACATCGGATCCTTTCTCTTTTGTTTCACAAATGATTTTCAACCATCACACTTTCAACATTTTTGCTCCAGGAAACACCATACTGTTATACTTTCCAGAACCGAATTGTCCGGTGTACTGACAAATAAAATTCATATCTGTTCCATTGTCACCGCTATGAGAACCCAGTACAGACACAGTACATGGCCATAAATTGGATGCATAAACTTCCAATTACCCTCGTTCCTTCATAAAAAGATGAATGTCCTCTAATACATGGAGTGCAGTGATTTTTGTAAGATGAAAAGCCAATTTCCTGGGTTGTCAAGGAGTGAATGAGAACCAAACGCGCACTGTCACATCACATCAGGCTGCTGGTTTATCTGAGAAAGAAAGAGACGGAGAGAGAGAGAGAGAGAGAGAGAGAGAGAGAGAGAGAGCAACAGAAGGGGGAGCAGGTTGGCCAACTTTAGCAGCCTGTATTTTCTCCAATAATGAGGTGGGGAAGGAGTCGCTCTGCATTGGGTTAATAAACAGTTATTCATCTTTGGATGTGGCACCAGGAAGCAGGAGTGGGTTTGCCCTTGGGCAAATATTCAGGCCTGAGGAAGACAACCAATCCATCAGAACGCCATTTAGACTGCATACAACAAACTTCTGGACCTCCCAAAGAAGAGAGAGAGAAAAAGAGAAAGGGAAGAAAGGGGAAAAATGAGAGTGATTGAAGAGGGAATAGATGACATAGAAAGAGTGAGAGGAGAGAAAGAGGTGAGAGGGGCTTGGCAGCTCGTCTTACAGTGATTTATGATGTTTATAAAGTCACACTGCTTGAATTAATGGGGTAGAATTGTTGAAATAGACTGGCACATGCGTGTGTGTGTAGTGTGTGTGTGCATTTTTTGCATACCTGTAGGTCATCTGATGTAGTCATCAATAATGGCGTAGATTTGGGGTTTCAAATTAGTTTCAAATTACTATGATTATTAATGTCTCCAGAGAAATAGAAAAATGGTTTGGAGAGAGTATAAAAGTGAGATGCATTTGTTTTATGACCTTGACTGAAGTCCATTTTTGTTATATGATCACAGTTGCTTGATTATGATTGTATCACCACTGGCATCGGGGCTGACAAATCTGAAATTCAACTCTTATATAGCTCATCGGTTTCACATGACAGCTTTGTAAAAAAGGTCCAAAAACTAATTTATTCCATATTGCTCTCAGAGTTTCACTTGGCAAACTCATTCATTACCTCCAACCAAGAAAAGACAAGGTCACATTACAAATTCACCACTGGTGGAGAGGTAACAGGAGACTTTTTACTTTGTCAGCATTGTCAGACAAGCTGCGGTGAAAAATGACTTGTTAGTCCAGCTAATGTCCTAACATTCATCTATTTAACAGCACAGAAAGGAAAACCATGTCAGCACCTTATAATTGTTCCTTTGAATAATGATAGTACCTACTGCAAATATCTAGTAGTAGTAGTAGTAGTAGTAATAGTAGTAGAAGTAGTAGTAGTCAGGGGTTAAATGGGGATTTTGAAGGTGGTAGAACTCTCAACCTTGGCTGTTGGGTTAGCACAGGGATGGGCAACTGGTGACCTGCGGGATGGATACGGACCGCACCTTTAATCTATCAGGCCCTTGGATGACTTCTCAATTAAGAAAACTGAAAATTGTACCTTAAATGCTCTATTAGTGACCGGGGCCTTTATTTACCTCAACTGCAGAGAGAACCCAGCATTTATAAGATACAGGCTTTTATTGGAGACGGGCCTTTATTTCTAATTTTAAGCTGTGTGTATAACTTTATGCTTCTCACCAAACATTT
This sequence comes from Lucifuga dentata, assembly GCA_014773175.1. Lineage (NCBI taxonomy): Eukaryota > Metazoa > Chordata > Actinopteri > Ophidiiformes > Bythitidae > Lucifuga > Lucifuga dentata. The sequence continues at coordinate 36,792 of VXCM01003739.1, read as the reverse complement.
CCTCTGCTGTGTCATAGTTTATTTGTGTCCTTCAGTTTTCCATTAAAATCCTGGGAACAATGACCATGGTAAAAATCCGCTGAGTCAGCGTTTCCCTGCAACGGCTGTTACGGGACTCGTGGTGAGATTCAAACCAAAACCAGAGCTTCGTACCCAGCTTGCAGCAAGTCCCACTACTACTAGATGCACCATACCTACTTTTAAGAAAAAAAAATTAAAAAAATGCCCCCGCTATGGAGAAACATTTCACAGTGTGATCATTCCTCTATCAGCTTTTATAAAGGTTAGTTTTCATCCACTTTATCCACTTTTCTGGGTTGGTGTGTTACAGCGGAGCGTGACTCACTCCTCGCCGGGGAGGAGCTCCATGTTTATGGCTTTGTTTCACGCTGAGTCCGGGAGTTCCTTCTGGCTGAAAGGACAACGGCTAAAGATGGTTTTAAAGCAGATTGGTACTTAAAACGTAGATACTGTCATCTGGTTATGGAGACCAGGAGGGCTCAAGGAGAGAGAGAGAGAAAAAAAGTCATTCAAACAATTTAGTAAATCATTCAAATGACTTTTTCCCCCTCCTCTGTGAGCCTCTCAGGCTCCATAGTTAGCGTTAGCAGCAGCAGAATACACTAATATTATTTGCCTGAACCAGTAACAGACATAAACCAACCCAGCCTTTATTAGGGACCAGCTACTATTTCATCCTGCTGACTTACCTCCTGGCTATTATTGGAGACAGCCATTATTTGAATACCAGCTTTTAATAGAGAATTTACAGTAAAAAGTGTTTTCCTTTGTTATTACCAGCAGCAGAGGGTGCTCGGTCATTACTGCCGAGTCATTACTTACTACCATCCATTCCATTCTTGCAAAGCATTCAATGAGAGACTAAGATCGGGTTGGGACAGGTCCAGGGGTACCTGGTCCGGATTCGATCTCATTCTCCCAATCTCCTAATCTCTTAATGTGTGGCCCTTTGACCATGAGAATTAAATCTTATTGACCCCGTCCTCATCAAAGTTGCTCATCCCTGGTTTAGCAGGGAGCTGGGGACGAGTGAATTTGTGACCTACAAAACAGATCAAAACTCAAAAACTAATCCCAAAATGTTTGAAATTTGTTTGATAAACTGCAAATTTGCGATGCCGTGAATATTTGTGAGCACATGCGAATGAAATTCGCATTGCATATTCCTAGTGGCCTAACACTGATGCTGGGTAGGGAGCCCCCAGTGGACAGTAACTCTCACTGCATCAACAAAAGCTACCTTATACAGGCAGTGAAAGTTTTGCTGAGCACAGTCACCTAAGCCAAACAAAAAGACATTGTTGATGTTAGAATGTGCTGTTTTATCTGGTGGTGCCGTGAAAGAATATATATATATGTATGCATTTTTTTTTCTTTTATGAGTGGAAATAACCCAAAGCACGACTCATTTGTGGCTGTGACTTGTCTCAGTGGAAACAATGGACTCTTTCTGAGTCAATGTCTTGGACTGTGGAGGCCGTCTGGAATCCTCAGGCTTTTCTTTTGCGAGCGGTGCTGGAACCTGCTGGGGGCTGTGAATGTACGATAGCATGTAGACGAGTGGCTCTTTCTGTTACATACAAAAGGGTGATTTGTCTCTGTTACAGAGCCGGAGATACCTGAAGATTTATTCATGCACACAATACAAAAGTTCTAAAGTTTCGCTGAGCACAGTCACCTATTTGGTCTGATGCCCAAATAACAATCTGCATCAGTAGGAGATGGTAATCTGAGCCAGAGGGCTTCACGGGTCCACTCAGTACCTGGAACTGAGACCCGAGTGAGTTGGGGAGGGATTATAGTGCCCTCCACAAATATTGTCAACCTTTGTAAATAAAAACAAAATGGGCTGTGAAAAAATGTCTTTATGTTTATCCTCTTGAATCTTTCAATCACTATTAACAAAAATATAGCCTTTAATTAAATTAATTGAAAGGGGAAAAAAACTGATCCTAAAACATTTTTTCAATGGTCCTGGAAGAGAATGTGTGTCTATATTGACTCCACACACAGTGAGAAGGATGGTTCAAGTTGGGTTTTGGGGGCAGAAAGTCTCCAAAAACGATCAGACACTACCAGGCTCACTCAGAATTACCATTGCTTTCATTCACCAAGGCTGCCGTTATTAGTGGAGGGCTCTGTAAATTCAGTCTTATTGGGTCAGATTAGGGTCTACTGCCTTGGGTCTTAGATCAGTATGATTTTATACCCAGAAAACTGACCATCAGTTTCAATTTTCAGTCTTCCTAAGAAGGTTATGTTTTCACAAGCCTCAATAGTACTACTGTAGACTTTGATGAAAGTTTTATAAATGAGTGGAACTTGGGGGAAGGAAGAGTAGTTAAGTTTTGAGGCAGATCTGGATCAAGATCTGGATACAAAACTACCCCACCCCCATCCCACCCCACTTTCTTTAGAACTGCAAGATAGAACCTATGCATATTTCTGAAAAGCTAAGACACCAAAAACATTGAGGCATGTGCATTCTATGATGGACTAACAACAGGTAAGATTTATCCCAAATCCAGATACTGATTGGATTAAAATATATGCTAGGACAGGGGTCCCATTTATTGCATCACTGTACATTACCAAATGATCAAATACATCCAGAAACATGCAACTACAACATTGTGGAATTAAAAAAAGCTGATAAAATGGGTTAGACATATTTTCATCAGTTAAGGATATAGAAGAAGAAGAAAGAAGAAAAAGAAAACTACATCCACATTACTATTGTACAATCAGTACAGCAGTAATGTGGATGTATATATACATATATGAACATATAGACAGTATTTTCCACATCTGATTTCAAGGTAATGATAGCAAAATTCTGGATTTTTATTGGCAAAAAAGTGAAATCAGAGGATTGCTGGAGGTATGAGATTAAAATATATTTTCTGTTTCTCATTCTGTGTGAAACTTCAACAAACAGCAGGTTTTGGACATCGTAATTTCTGCACGTGGAGCGCATCTCATACTGGGACCCTGCATCCTTTTTTTTTTTTTTTTTTNTTTTTTTTTTTTTTTTGTCTGTCATTCTGAGCCAAAGGGTGGTGATATCAGGCCATCCGTCCATCCATCCAAGCAGACTTTTTCATTTGAATCGCGCTACAAGTGTTGGCGGCTCTCTTTCTCTTCAAGCTGTTCCATTGCTTTATTTTGTCCATAATAAAGTCAGAGACTGAGGGAAACAGAGAGAGAGAGAGTGCTGGGTTGAATAAAGAAGGAATGAGAGAACAAGACAATGAAAAAATGACAAACTGAGACAGAAAGAGGCAGACAGGGCTGGCTGACATGCAAATATTCCTGAGTGGAAATGGCTGTCCCTGGCGAGAGTGTTCCTGTCATCTGAGCACGAGCCTGAACAGAAGAGGATGGCACACAACAGAAGAGGGCAGTTTGTCCTGTTGAACAGAGAGAGGAGACTCGCTGCCATCATTCCAAGGAAAACAGACCCGGGCAACCACGGAAAATGTGCATTAGCATGTGTTTGCTTGTAGCATCGGACTGTCAAGAAGAGGCTGTACGGTGGAAGCGTTTTGGTGGTTATCATCCACGTTTTAACTCCCCGGAGCCTAATTGTGCTTTTCATTACCTCTGCCAAGGAGGTCATGTGACCAGCATTGTTTGTTGGTTTGTTTGTTGGCAGGATATCTTTAGTATATGTGCTTCCGGAGAAACACATTAACAAGATATCTTTAAAAGTTATTTGGATGAAATTTGTTGGACAGATAGATGATGTTGAGAGGAAGAAGTGATTAAATTTTAAAGGTGATCCAGAAGAATCCAGGCTCCAAAAAATGTTTTAGCCTGTAAAATCAAGGTTTATGTGTAAATTTCAACTAAATTTAGCACAGTGGCTTGTTTCAAAAAAAAAAAAAAAAAANAAAAAAAAAAAAAAAAAAAGAAAGAAAAAGAAAGAAAAAAAAGAATATCTGCTTATTTTGGTGATGATCTAGATCATATTTTGGATCACACAGGATCCATAAGAAGGATTTATTTTATTGGGGATTTTGTCAGTCTTGGCGGTATACGCTCTCAAAAACAGCAATGTAAAACTGTACGCAGCAGACAGGACAACAAATTAGGCTGTGAAAATCGTGTCTCTGTTGATAATAACAAAACAACCATTAACTGATTCCATACAAGCATTTTCAGTTTTGCCAAATGTGTAAAAATTTCTAAGAAACAGCAAATCTAACTAAAGATTCATAATAATGGTTTATGGATTTATCCTCAGCCTGCCCCTGAAGCTCAGGTTCCCAGCAAAACAAGTTTCCACTACACACATCTGACTGGACTTTAATCACCAATTTCACTATATTTTTTTCCAGTTCAGTGGTTCATTCTCTGGCAGAAACAGCATCCAAACCCTCCACAAATCATTCCAAAACCTTCCCGCCCATCACAAGTCCTGGTGAAAATGTTCCATCCCTTCAAGAAGGCAGCTGAGAGCCATTTCTTTAACTAATGCTGCGTTTGCTGTGAACTCGGAATTCGGAATTTCAAAGAAAACACCCCCTCAACTCATAATTCAGACTCAGAAAGTCTGACAAGCTTTCCCAACCCAAAGTTCAATATTTACATCATTTAAATGTGGTCGCTCGCACTGTAAACAGTAATTACTCTGTTTAGAAATGAACGTTTAGAGTAGTTATTTCTTTAAATGTTAGCATATAAACACAGTGACAGGTTAAACATGTAACACTGCGGTGATGCAGCAGCTGCTTTGAAAAGATGAATAGCTTATCAATGTTAAAACGTGGCTTCTTTTGGTATGATGGAACAAACAAAACTAAATCTTTCATGGTGGTCTCCCACTTTGAATATGGCTAGATGAAAATGCCAATGATGCCGGGAACGAATAATTCCGTAATTGTCTGCTGTTTCTCCATGCCAGCCTTTCTATTTTTAGAATCCATTTTTCATCTAAACACCAAGAAAATTATGAAAGAAAAAAATCGTGTTTGCTTAGTTTAAATTCATCCATCCATCCATTATCCTCCACTTATCTAGGTCCGGGTCGCGGTGGCAGCAGACTAAGCAGACCGGCCCACACTTCCTGTCCCCGGCCAGGCCCTCTAACTCCTCCTGGGGGACTCCGAGACGTTCCCAGGCCAGCCAGGAGATGTACTCCCTCCAGCGTGTCCTGGGTCTTCCCCGGGGTCTCTTCCCAGTTGGACGTGCCTGGAAGACCTCCCTAGGGAGTTGACCAGGGGGCATCCTTATTAGGTGCCCGAACCACCTCAACTGACTCCTTTTGATGTGGAGGAGCAGCAGCTCTACTCCAAGTCCCTCCCGGATGTCCGAGCTTCTCACCCTGTCCCTGAGAGTGAGCCCAGACACCCTATGGAGGAACTTCATTTCCGCCACTTGTATCGCGATCTTGTCCTTTCGGTCATTACCCAAAGCTCATGACTATAGGTGAGGATAGAAATGTAGATTGATTAAGTTTAAGTTCATTTTAATTCATATTATATTAGGCTATATGCAAAGGCACCGGCCGGCCCACCTATCAAGCTGTGTCAAGCCATTGTTGTCATGGAGATGACGGGGCACTGAATGTGACTGGAGCAAAGCTCTTTCACACACACACACACACACACACACACACACACACACAGTGGAGCAGTCGCTTTCACTTTCTCTGCTGCAGTGGAGAAAGCCGAGAATTTTGACTCGTTGTGTCAATTAATAAAAAAGTAACTCAAAGAGTGCAAATATAATGGAGTAAAAGTATGTTTTTCTTCATAAATATACTCAGGTATGAGTTAAAATTATCCTGCAGTAAAACTACTCAGTAAAGTACAATTTTGTGAAAAAAGTTACTTAAATATAACAGAGTAAATGTAACGCGTTATTACACATCTCTGCCTTTGGACCATTCCTGCTGGAAACTAGCTAACTCCTCTGCTAGCACATATAACTGGTGCTATGTGTGCAATAGGTCAGAGGTCATCAGGTCTGAAAACATGTTTTTTTTTAATGCAGTTATTTTTTAAGATTTCTTTCCCTGTTCATCAGTCTCTCTAAACACCGCTGGTAGATTTTTTTTTTTTTTTACCTTGGTCTGAACATTCCTATCAGAGTGAAATAAAGTTTAAAATAGAATGTTTTTTTTAAGCACCTGACAAACTTACTTATGGTGAAATAAAAACGCTAGAGTGAGAAGAGTGAGAGAAAATACAGACAGACATTGGTATGCAAGTGTTTGTCCACGGTGGAGCAAAGATCAGTGAATCGATAGGCTGATGGAGGGATGACAGGATGACAGCTCCATGCTGATCGCTGAAGGACATCCAGGAAAAGAAAGAGAGAGAGAGAGAGAGGGAGGGAGAGAGAGAGAGAGAGAGAGAGAGAGAGAGAGACCTGGGGGGCAAAAAAGAGAGAGAACAAGAGAGACCTGGAGAGAGAAGAGTGAGAGAGTAAACAGAGTGAGAGAGAAAATGAGAGAGAACGAGAGACCTTGAACAGGAGAAAGGGGGGGAGGGAGGGAGAGAGAGAGAGAGAGAGAGAGAGAGAGAGAGCAAAAATGAGAGAAAACTGGAAAGGAGGATAGAGGGGAAAGAGAGTGAGAAGGAAAGACAGAGTGAGAGAGATGGAGAACAAGAGAGACCTAGAGAGAGAGAGAGAGAGAGAGAGAGAGAGATAAATGACAGAGGGAGAGAGAAAAAGGAGAGAGGGAGAGAGAGAACCAGAGAGAAAGGAACCTAGAGAGAGAGAGAGAGGTAGAGCTGCCAGTGAGCAATAATGAATGATAATTGTTCATCAAGTGGACGCTTTGTGGAGGTGAACATTCCAGTCAATTCCTCCTCCTCTGCACAGCAGTGTCATGCCTGTCAACACACACACACACACACATGCTCACACACAAGCACACACAATCAGGCATGTGCACACACATACAAATAAATGCAGCAGGATGAATCTGCATTGGTAAATTTATTCCCACAGAAACTCGTTGGCTTTTCTCTGAGTGCTGTGACCAAACATGACTCAATCAGAAGAGGATTTGTGATAAACTGTGATGTAATTTCACAATTTCAGATTTTTTTTGTTTTTTAATTTGTTGTTATGCATTTTTCTTGCATATATATATGTATGTATTTTTTTTATTTTCAACAATCACCGTTTTTTCAGAAATGGATAGAAATTAAAAAACAGCTTGAATCAACACATTTCTTTTTTTTTTAATTTACTAGGAAAATTGTAAATGTGATATGTAATTTTCCAGAATCAAGAATTCCTAGAAATGAGCGGAAAATCAAGAATTTTTGCAGAATAAAGTGTGTGACAATAGAATTAAGCATCATTCTGTTACTGAGCCGTGACGTCAGCAGGTCAAAGCAACAAATATAAAAAAACCAAACAAAAAACTCACATGCTTTCAATTCATGTGTGCATCTACAGCACGTGTATGTTTTTTTTTTTTTTTTTTNGTTTTTTTTTTTTTTTTTGGTTGTATTTTTTGCTAAGGAAAGAAACATTTTCATCTCTCCGTGATGCAGGATGTAAACTCTGCACAGCAGTGATATTATTGCATCAGACGGAAGGAAAAACCTTTCTCACAGTGCAGCAGGGCTAAAAAACCAGCCAGGATGCTGCGAGGACACAGGAAGTCAGAGGTTATTGGTGACTGAGAGCAGAATGTGGAATTTAGGGAGGGAAAAAGTGAGATGGGGGCAGAGGAAACACTGAAACGAGTGAGATGGAGGTGCTGAGGAGAGCGAGGAGAGACAGAAAAAGAGGAGAGAGAGAGGGAGGAGAGGGGCGGAGAGAATGGTGATAGAGCGGAATCGGTGATGTGTGAAAGCATATTCTACAATCAGAGCCGTGCTTTGTGACAGAGACAGACAGAAAGAGAGAGAGAGAGAGAGAGAGAGAGAGAGAGAGAGAGAAAGAGGACGAGTGTGAGTGATTTCTGAAAGCCAGAAAACATCTGAGAGCTCAGGGTTAAGGTCAGAAATTTAACCACTTAGGGAGCATTTCACGTTTCCCTTTTGACAAGCACAGGCACGGTCTGTGTGTGTGTGTGTGTGTGTGTGTGTGTGTGTGTGTGTGTGTGTGCACGTGTGGCTCTCATGTACATTTTATTTACATTTCACATGGGGAAAGATATCCAGAGATTTACATGTTTTTATTTTCATTTATGTCTCTTCTGAGACTTTTGAAATGCTTTAAAGGACCATACTGGTGATTTTTGCATGTTTGAGCTCAATACTGTAAATGCTCAGATAGTGGCCAGGCCTTTATTTCCTTCAACTGCACAGAGAACCAGGCCTTTATTAGAGACAGGACTTTATTTTTAATTCAAAGCTATATAATCTCCATGCTTCTCACCAAAGTTTCCCGTTGCCGTGTTATAGTTGGAGTCCTTCAGTTTTCCTTTAAAACAATCTGGGAACGATGAGTGTGGTGCCATGCTGAAAGTAAAGCAGCATCCCTGTAATGGCCTTTTATGGATGTGTGGGGCAAAGCAAAACTGGAACTAGAGCCTTGCAGCGGCTTTCAGCATGTCCCACTGCCAACTGAAGAACCCATAACTGCATAATTCATCATACTGCATTCATCATGGCATTCTCTATCAAAACTATCAGCTTTTAATTTTTCTTCTACTACTTTCAAATGGATAGAATCATATCTTTTAAATAGATCTCAGATTGTTCAAGTGCCTCAATCAGCTGCTCTCTGCTTATCTACAGGTGTCCCACAGGGGTCTATATTGGGTCCACTCTTGTTTATGCTATATATTAATGATTTGCCATCTGATGGTCCTGAAGTTAACATCCAAATGTATGCAGATGATGCAGTAATTTATATACATGGTAGTAATACAGCACAAGTTGCTAATGTTCTCACAAAATCTATGGCCCAGGTCACAAATTGTTGTCTGCAACTAAATGTGTCTAAAACTGCATGTTCTTTACTAAGAGAAATAACAGTTCAAGTGCCCAACCAGACATTATCGTAGGAGGAGAGAAGATACAGGTTATGTCAGAATACAAGTACCTTGGAGTTCTGATTGATTCTCACCTATCTTTTAAGGCTCAGGTAAAAAAGGTGTGCAAAAGAGTTAAATTCAATCTCGTAAATTTTAGATTCATTCGTAACAATACAAGCAGTTGCCGACCTAAAAACCGACATAAAGCCTATTAAATTAAAAATTCGAGTTACATACAATGATTCGTAATAACAAACGGCGCACTACTTTGCAACGCACATCAAAACATTACGCATCGTCAGCAGTTCAGCAGTATTATTATGTTTAAGATGTTCTAGTATATCTGGAAGTGTTTCTTATGCATAGAAAGGTAAAATATATACACTAGATACACACCTTAGGTAACTGTTCCAACTTACGAACAAATCTGACTTAAAGACAGCTGTAGGAAAGGAACTCCTTTGTAACCCGGGGACTGCCTGTATGTCAAAACAGGCAGCTCATTCACAGACCTTGGAAGTCGAATTTTTCCCAGTTATAAGTTCCAACTTCCAACCTCAAACCATTCCAGCCAAATGTAATCAAAACAGCATAGCTGAACACCAATAAATACTGTAAAATTAATTAAACATCGTAATAAATGCTAACTAAAGCAAAGTCAGACTACAGGACTGTTTGGTTGTATTGTTTTACAGTGATATTAATCACAGTATTAAACTTTGTGCAGAGAAGTAATATTATGAAATTATTTACACTTACGTATCAGTGATAAACAGTTGTTATAATATAGATAGTTAACTATAGATAGTTAACTTGGCAATATATTCTGACCTTTTTCTTTCAATTTCACACAAGAAAAAATACTTTATTCGCCTGTTAGCTGATCATTTCCATTCACAAAGCTCGCTTCCACGGTGCTGCCATGTTGAGTGACATCATACTTGGTAAGTCGGTGTAGATAATTTTGTCTGGGTTTCCCAGCCGGAGCTCCGACTTCAAGGGCCGTTCCAACGCATTTTTCCAAGTAAGAAGTCAGAAAGATCTGAGTTCCGAGGTCTGTCGAACGCAGCATAAGATGTATATGCACTCAGTGATTATTTCTCATATCACTTCCTGTCAAACAAGTTGGTCAAAAGCTAGTATCTTCTCTTAAAAATCTTTGTACAAACACTTAAGATTTTAGATAAGAAACTGATGCATTATCATCATTGTCCAGTTTTCAAGAAATATAATTTGATGAGTTGGGAAAATCTGATTATTTCGATGTGTGTCTCACATATAAGATTGTACATGGCCTGTCTTCTCCTGCTGTCAGACAATTCACTAATACATGAACAACAGCAAATCAGATGACAGAGGTGTAGCAGGAGGGGACTGTGTTATCCTGTTTAGAAAAAGTGCTTTCAGTAAAACAGCATCTCTGTGAAACCTGGAATACTGTTCAACCTCATATCAGAGAACTAAACACATAGCCATTATTTAAAGTTAACCTAAAGAAATGATTAATTGATGATCAGTTCTGTCAGTATTAGAAATCAATAGTATTTGCTGCCTGCTGTTGTTATTTGTCATCTTGGTTTGTTTGTGTGTTTGTCTTCCTGTGTTCTCTCCTGCTGTCTTTTTGTTGTTGTTGGTCTTCTAATATGAATTGGAACGTATCTTGATTTTTAATATCATGTTCTCCTTTTGAGAACATTTTCTAATGTTTTACTAATTTTCAATCTGTTGAGATGGGTTTTTTTTTTTAATTTTACTTCTTTTAGGGTGACTATTTAACATCTGTCCAGGGACTACAGATGAAAAATAGCCTTTTGNATTTTACTTCTTTTAGGGTGACTATTTAACATCTGTCCAGGGACTACAGATGAAAAATAGCCTTTTGACTAATTCTGGCACATTTACAGGAGTGTTTGTTAATGTTCATTGCCCCTGCCAAGTAAACCATTAAATAATTAAATAAAATACAAAGCACTGCCACAAAGGAGAAGCGTGTCAGTGTGAACACGCCTCCAGGCAGCTTTTATAAAGGTTCATTTTCATCCACTTTACCCACTTTTCCAGGTTGGTGATGAGAGTGGAGCACCACTCGCTCCTTGCCAGCGACAGGCTCCATGTTTATGGCTTTATTTCACATTGAGCCCAGCTGCCGACTTCAGGCTGAAAGGACGATGGCTGGAAAGGTTTTAAAACAGTTTGGTGTTTCAGACAAAGCTGCTGTCATCTGGTGGCAGCAGCAGGTTACATAATATTTGCCTGAACCAGTAACAAACACCAAACCTGCCTTTATTTGAGACCAGCCTTTATTTCTTCCTGCTGACTTAACACCCCCCATAATTAAATATCGGCCATTATTTGAATACCAGTTTTTATTACAGCATTTATGGTATATACAACCCACATACATGTTACATTACTGACAACCAGATCTCAAAACATTAAACTGTATTTTAGATTTCCTGTTAATTTCTCAGATCCTCTACTCTTTCAAAATCAAACATTAAGGTGATACACAGCTTAAAGTTCAGCATTTCACCTACAAACACTTTTGCACGATTGTAGAAGGCAGGGTCATCTTAATTTCATGGTAAAAGCCATCTTCTCCTGGGACTACATTTCCTGGCGGAGGAATACATTGTCTTCCATGCAGCTCCATGCTGGATGGGTTAAATAAAGTTACTTTGACAAAACAAACAAACAAAAAAAAAAAAATCCTAATATATGTGTGATGGATTATTTATCTCTGGCGTGTTTCAAGTCCATAAGTTCTACAAGTTGATTTTTATGCGTACTGGAATGAACCAAAGCCAATGGCAGTCTGGAAGGTAGGAAAAACAATTCTGAAATTTACAGCTAAAGTAGTATATTTTGGGAAATGGTTGTCAGTAATGTAATGTGTAATGTGTAGTGTATATATTGGACTCAAACATGCATGATCACCGGTATGCTCCTTTAACTCTGTCAGCAAGCCTCCACAGTTTCCACACTAACAGGCAAAGAAACGCTGCAGTAAATGAAATGAAATAATTTCTGGTGTAACTTACATGTCTTTCATCCGTAATACGAGTGCGGCGTCGCCTTTAAACAGTGTTAACCGTCAGATTCTTCGTCCAGCAGTGCTGTTAAATATGAGTCATCCTTTCTGCAGTTTATGGAAATAAATGAAGCAGCTTTCATGTATTTCTGAGAAAATTTCTTTGATTCTGGTAGATTTATGCTGAAAACAAATGCTGGAGTACTTCTCCAACGCTTCAAACTGACAAGGAAAAAGGAAGAAGAAAAAGAAGATGAAGCTTTGGAGACTTTCTGACCCCAAAACCCAACATCTGCAATTCTCCAGCTGTGATGCTTGGAGATTCTTTGTCCACATGAACCATCATCATCATCCTCATCAACATCATCATCCTTACTGTGTGTGGACTCAATATTCACACGTCCACTTCCAGGACCATTTAAAAAAAAATTGTTTCATGATTAGAATTTATTTTTCCTTTCCATTATTTTACTTCAATTAAAGTTTATATTTTTGTCAAGTTTTCAAATGAAAGATCAAGAGGATAAACATGAAGACTTTTTCTTTTTTTTTTCACAGCCTATTTTGCTCAAGGTTGCCAATATTTGTGGAGCTACAGAGCCTGAGCCAGTGGCTAAACCAAGAAAATCACACACAGTGGCAGAATCATTCATTCTGCAAAGCTTGCAGCCATTGGTGGCACAGACGCTGCAAAGGAGATAGGAAAAGTTGATGTCTGCAGACATCAGGAGTGTTGTAATCAAACAAATACTTAAAGGACCATAACGGCCATTTTGCATGTTTGAGTCTAATACAGTGTGTCCCAAAAAAATGTATACACACTCTGAATGATTATAAATACAGTGTTTATTAAGATATATCTAGGCTTATAATCCAAGTTAAAGAAAAGTGTAGAATCTTTTGCTTAGTCTTGCTTCTGCCGTTACTTCAAATCAGTTGCAACTGTAAAAAAAAAAAAGAAAGTTAGAGTGAGTTATAATCATTCAAAGTGTGTATACATTTTTTTGGGACACCCTATATATTCAATTTTCATACATGTTACGTTACTGACAATCATTTCCCAAAGGATAAAACTGTATTTCAGCTTTCCTGATATTTTGCAAAATCTCTTAATCTTTCAAAATCAAATATTCAAGTGATACACCCACCTTAAAAATCCATGTTTCTCCTGCTAATAGTTACACAGCCTTATGAAGTCATGGTTTAAATGTTTTGATAAATGCAGGTCGTCTTGTTGGCGATGATGGATTACCTATCCCAAGAACGTTTCAAGTATCAACAAGTTGATTTTAATAGCAGAATGAACTGAAACTAATGGAGGTCTGGAAGGTAGGAAAAACATTTTTAATTCACTGTTCCAGTAGTATGCTTTGGGAAATGTAGTGGATATTTTTTATCATCTATGAACTGAACCTGCAGATACAAGGAAGAAATTGGATTCTTGTCCAAACTTCCTGTCTGGTGACAGCATGTATGTGCTTATTACAAGTTCCAGCCTAGATCAGGTTTCTCACTGAAAGGAAATGATGATGTAGGAAGGATATGGAAGGATGTGTGATTACAGGTCAGTATCAACATTCGATTTTCTAATGTTTTAATGGTCAGTTTGGGTTTTTTTTCACAGCAGAGAAAAGGTTGAGAAACACTCGATTCGAGCACCAATGCAAGCAAACAGAACTTTACCTCTGTGTATGCTAAAAGAGATCGTTTAAAGGAGCATACCGGTGATCATACATGTTTGAGCCCAATATATACAATCCGTACACACGTTACATTACTGACAACCATTTCACAAAATATACTACTTTAGCAGTAAATTCTAGAATTATTTTTCCTACCTTCCAGACTAACATTGGCTTCAGTTCGTTGCAGTATGCTATAAAAGTCAACTTGACTTGGAACATGCTTGAAATACCTAATCCATAATAACAAACAACATGTTTATTATGTTTTCTGTAGAAGTAACTTTAACTGATCCAACACAGAGGAAAGATGTATTTCTCCGCCAGGAAATATAGTTCCAGGAGAATACGGCTTTCACCAGAAAATTGAAATGACCATGCTTTCTACAGTTGTGCAAAAGTGTTTGAAGGTGAAATGTTGAATTTTAACCTGAACATTTGATCCTTAAAGATTGGGGGATTTAAAAAATAAATAAATAAATAACAGGAAAACTAACATGTTTAAAAATTTGTTGTCAGTAACATAACTTGTATGCCAGTTGTACATATTGGGCTCAAACATGCACAATCACCAGTATGGCCCTTTAAAGTTTCCTTTTTAAAATGTTGAAAAGAAGCATAATGTACCTCCTCCAAGACAAAAAAAAAAAAAAAAAAAAAAAAAAAAAAAACATCAAATCAGTTTGTGGATCCTGGATCATCCTGGATCTGGAATATGATCTGGATCACCTGCAAAATTTAACAATTACTTCCTCTTGACTTTATCTCTCTCTGGCGATCACATGACCTCCTTGGCAGAGGGAACAAGAAAAATCTGAATCAGAAGTGAATGAAGCAAATTTAAAATTGTCTCCATCAGCTAAGTGATTTATATCTGAACATGTAATATGTTTTAAGCATCATAATCCTACATGCATCAAGCTCAGAAATTATGACAGTATTTGTATTCTCTTTATTTTTGGAGAATAGTTTGGACTGCAGTTAAACACAAACTAACAGCCTGGTAATAAATGCCTCTGAAATGTTCAAATTTCCTAGTGTCTTTAATTCAAATTTATTAAATCTTATATCATAATTTATAAACAACAATGCTTAATTCCTTTTTGATTTTCACTGTGTGATCGATTTTTCAATAGTTTTTCCATAGCGATTAAGATGATAAAACCTGGAGCTCTGTTTCTCCACAGTCTGTTCTCCATTAATATCAGCAAAGCAGCTTCAGGGTTTGTTTACTGCTGCTTGTACCAAGAGACATTTTGGCTTCGGTTTCTATCTTTGGGAGAGACGTTTGTTTGTTCTTGCAAATATTGATTGAGCTGTCTGAGATCAGTAGAACCGTATGGATCTGCCGTTAAGGGAGAATATCTCAAAGTTTTCGTGGTAGAGACTGAAGTCCAGTGAGGAGATAGCGAGATGAATTAAAGATTCTGTATCTTCCCGATGTTTGATATTACAGAAGTTGAAACTAAAGAAGTGCACAGAGTGAACGTCAAAAGTTATTTTTAGCACCCCACCATAATAAATATAAAGATATTTCAGCTGGAGTTTATTCAGAGAGCTCATATCGTCAACAAGGCTAAAAGTCCTCTGATTTCACTTTGTGCCAATATAAATCCAGCTTTTTACAACCATTACCCTGAAATTAAATTAAATAAAAAAGATTTATCATGTTGATTTATCAAGATTTATTATTGTACAGTGGAAAACCTGCACGATTTTGGTTAAAGGAAAAAAAAATCAAATTGCAACTTCTGCCACACATATTGTGATTGTGATATTCTGAACATCCAAAGTTAAATAAAATTAAGTAATTTAAATTAACTAAATTAAGACAAACAAGAAACAAGAACAAGAAAAGCCAGATGATTAACTACAAACTTTATTTAAAGCTAATTGTTTTTTGTAAAATACACTTCTGCTCAAAAGTTTAGAATCACTTGTCATTTAAGTACTTTTTGCTAATTTATTCAATAATATTGTTTTTTTTTTAAATAATATGAAACAAACGCCAACATGTATTTTAAGATGTTTTATTTAGTTTTATTTATTGAGAAAAAAA
The DNA here is from genome assembly GCA_014773175.1 of Lucifuga dentata. Taxonomy (NCBI): domain Eukaryota; kingdom Metazoa; phylum Chordata; class Actinopteri; order Ophidiiformes; family Bythitidae; genus Lucifuga; species Lucifuga dentata. Next base: position 21,052 of record VXCM01003739.1, on the reverse strand, counting down.
GAAGCTTTTAAATTATAAAAAACAGTATTTTAGTTATTTATTTATTTATTTATTTTTTATCAAAGTTTCCACCATGAGATTTAATCTCTGCTTTGTAAAGACGAGGCATCAGTTTGTAGAGCATCAGGAATAGTCTAGAATTTCCCTAATCTCTGGAACAATTGTAAAATGTCTTAATTTTTTACAGCTTCTTGCAGATTATTTTAAGCTTGTAGGTGCAAAATACTAACAGACATATAGAATCATTTTATACATACATATGAAACTAAACTAGTTTTACATGACTGGAAACATGGATTCTGTGTGAAAATCACTAGTGATTCCACACTTTTAAGCGGTCATGTATACATCAATGGACTGACCTGAAGCTACACACAATCTTACACTTTACAAACTAAACTTTCTATACAGTGATACCTGCAAACAGAAACGAGAAGGCAGAGTACATATCTCCACCAAGGATTTTAAAGGATTAAAAAAAAAAAAAAAAAANTAAAAAAAAAAAAAAAAAATTCTTCTGGATCCAGAATCTCCTTCAAAATTTGATCATCTCTTCATTCCTCTCAACAATATCTATCTGTTCCCCAAATTTCCACCTTAAAAATCCACCTTAAATTCCAATGTTTCACCTCCTAACACTTATGCACTACTGTAAAAGGCATGGTCATTTTAATTTCTCAGTAAAAGTTGACGTTTTTTTTTTATAGTGTACTGGAATGAACTGAAACCAATGGCAACCTGGAAGGTAGGAAAAATAATTCTAATATTTACCACTCCAGCAGTATGTTTTGGAAAATGCATGACAGTAATTAACATGTGTGCAGGTAGTATTTATTGGGCTTAAACATGCAAAGCCACTGGTATGGTCCTTTAAGTTTCTATATGACGCATCCTTACCCTGATGTATTACAGACGCAGCAGTACGGCCGACCATAGTGAGCTGAAATGCAGTTTATAGCCCACATATGACAGCTGCATAAATAATCTGAGCATGTGCAGATGTTTGACAGATGTTTGACAGTTTTCACAGATGTGGTTTATTAAGACATTTTCAAAAGGAAGAAAAAATGGACAAACAGCAGAACCAGGCAGCTGCCATCTTTCCCCACCAGCAAAAGCACTTTAGCAAGTAGTGAGCAAGTTCAGTGACATCTGAGTGAGGAAGCAGAATAATCATATTTAAAGGACCATACCAGCGATTGTGCTTGATTGTGTTGGAGCCCATTATATATGGGTAGGAAACAATTTATCTAAAATTTACCGCTAACATAGTATATTTTGGAAAATGGTTGTCAATAACATAACATGTATGGATTATATATATATATTTGACTCAAATATACACAATCACCAGTATGGTCCTTTAAGTGTGAAGTACATAAGATAAGAAATTATTGATCCCATGGGGGGGAAATTCACACGTTACAGCAGCACGAGTTGACAGAAAAGCAGAGTACAAATTTGCTAAAACATTTTACAAAAAAAGCATCAACACTTTGTACATTTCAGTAACAGACATACAGCAGCAGACACTTATTTACACTTATTTACACACATCACCATGACAACTATGAATATTGCACATAATAACAGAGGACAGAGCAGCAGCTACGTCTGATGATGGTTATATAATCTTACTGCAGGACCTTGTATCTCATGGATGAGGTCAAAGGTGTTCAAGATGGATGACAGCTTGGCTACCATCCTTCTCTCTCCCACTCCCCCAGTGGATCCCAGGACCGAACTAGCCTATGTGACTAGTTAGTCCTCTTTTTTCCCTCTCTAGGATTTCCCCCCCCCTCCCCAACTCCAGCAGACCACTGCTTAGAATATGGCTAATGTCACCACAGTAGGGGNTCCCCCCCCCTCCCCAACTCCAGCAGACCACTGCTTAGAATATGGCTAATGTCACCACAGTAGGGGTGGGAGTGAGGGGTGGAGGATCGATTTTTTTGATTAATTGCAATTCAAATTTAAATGATTCAGATATCCATTTATAAAATTTAAAAACAAACAAAATCTTTTAAATAGTCTAATTTTTAATTGATTACTAGTAGCGTAAGAAACGCCAGTAGCTTAAGTAATGTTAGTAGCATAAGTAACACTAGTGGCATAAGTATCACTAGCAGCATAAGTAACGCTAGTACTGTTATAACGCTAGTAACATAAGTAACATTAGCATTAGTAGTGCAACACTTGCAGCGTAAGTAACACTAGTAGCGTAAGTTTCGTGTAACGTGACTACTCTACTACAGAAAGTGTGGAAGACCAAGCTTGACTTAAAACAACATGGCGCCTGTGACTCTGGTGTCTCAGCAGAAGTGTGTTATTCTTGTTAGTGTGGAGGCTACACAAAGCTTCATGTGGAGGTCAAGGAGCATCAGAACCCAAAGGTCAAAGGTCGGCCTGAACCTGTTTCCTTTAATACAGTCATTAAGTTTTCAACAGAGATTTTGAAAGAAATGTCTTCACTTGTTTTATACAATAATTAATTTTGAAGATATAATCCTAACAACATTTTCCAGAATTTAACAGAATTGAATCAAATTGAATCGAGGCTTTGAAAATCAAAATCAAATCGGGAGGTCAGAATCGATATCCACCACCGGGTCACAGAATGTCTTAAACAGTGTCCTGCAAACTCCAAAGGACCTCTGTCTCCTCAGCAGGTGGAGACAACTTTGGCACTTCCTGTAAGAGACATCTGTGTTATCTGATCAGTCCAGTTTACTGTTACACACTCAGGTATTTGTATGATCAAACAATCTCAACGTCCACTCCCTGGATGTGGACAATTAAGACATTTATATGTAATAATGCAAATTTTATTAGTCTAAAACAGTTGCTAACACATATCTGCTATAATCTCCCACAGTTTACATTGTAGAAGGCACTATATATTATAAAAACATATTTACTTTCCCTTGTGCTGCTTTTTAGGCTGCAAATTAAATCAATAGTCAATGAAAAGTTGAAAAAAAAAAATGAAAAATTGACTACAGTCTCCAGAGGCTTAATGGTTGAAAGGTTCAATTAAATTTAGGTTGGAACAAACCCTGCTTTTTAATAGAAAAGGAAACATCCAGCCTATAAAGTCCAACTTTTATGAGGAAAATAAAGAATATTCAGCAGTCGACTCTCACAGCACCATAAAATGTAGATGAAAGATTTTTATGAGATATTGATTTATTTATTCTGTAGGTGCAGTGCAGGAAAAGAGCAGAAAAAAAATCGGACAAACAGCCACCTTTAGTTCACATTTACAATCACACTAAAGCTACAACTGTATAAATCACCGCCAAGAGCCGACAGGCCAGAATAATGTGAATACTTCAGTTTATGAACAATCATAACCTTTATTCTTTTTGATTCATTTCCCCTTTGATATAGTTCACTGTCCCAGTTGACCTCGGATTGTAATACTTTCAGTTCTGTGTATCATTTTCCCTGCGAGGATCTTATTTTCCTGCGTTCATAACTTGTGTCGTCTGTGCTCCTCTGCTCACATTGCATGTAATATAATGTGCTGTTTATGACTGCGCGGTAAAATAGAAAAAAAAAAAAAANAAAAAAAAAAAAAAAGAAATGTCTGTCAGATTACAGGAGGCCCAGAAAAGAAAACAGATATCGTTCCGTATGCGTTCGCTCTGAGAACACGATATTGTCATTTTTTATGACTATTCTTTCTGCCTCTCTCCCTCTACAATAAACAAAAGAAATATGAACTTCATTTCCACTGAATCTGAACTTCAATTTCCCTGAAGCGATTGTAATGTGAAGGAACGAGCGTATGAATATTTCCTGGTGGAGTGGGCTGTTAAACTGACTGTGAAATGGGTTTGTGAGGATCCAGCCAGCATCCACTGGATTCTGTGTAAAGGCAGGAGTGGGTGGGACGTGTACCACCTACAGGCCTAACGATGACCTCCCCTGGGTCAAGGGTCATCAGCTAGGCGCAATCCAACGATGGCTCATGCCAAGACAGCATCACCTCACTCCTGCTCTTTCATTTTCTTTTTTCCTCCCTCGTTCATTCTCTCTTGAGTGGCAGAATGGCTTAACCCTGATATGTCAGAGGTTGTTTATTTATTTAGTTTTAATTGCATCCAATTATTCTGTGACCAGATTTTATCCCGCTGAAACAGCTTTCCTGACATGTAGATAACAGCATTTATGAACGAGGGAACGTGTTTGGGTGATGATAGGTGCCGTTATCGACACATTAAATCTGGCACCGCGTTTTATGAATTACTCCAGTTTGTTTTAATGTGGTTTGATGAACACCCCTGTCTTTAGAGGTGCATTTCTACAGTTATTCTCAGACCCTGTGAAGTTTGTTTTAATAGGTTCATTTTTCATATACAGTAAACAGAGAAGAGCAGAATCTGTGTGTTTTGGGGGGTTGTTTTAATTTTTTTTTAGAGCACCTCTACAACCCACGCCTCCAATCACAACTCGCTGACTGGACCTCCTGACTCCAATGAGCTTTTAGAGAAGTCATTACTCTCAGAGGTTCATTTGATTTTTAACCTTAGAACCTGTAAAGCTTTAATTGTTGTTTGCATTTTTGTCACAAACAAACACTACTATTTCTTTTGCATTATTTAATGAGATTTTGTTCGTCTGTTCTCGTGATTTTAGTGAAGGTCAGTTCATATCTGATGAATAATAAATGCAGAAATCCAATAAAATCCAAAGAATTCACCTCAACTCATAGTCCAGAACTTGATTTAAATATATTCTGTCACCTTTTTCCCTTCAGATTTATGTGCTTCACCACCTACATTGAATCTTGTACTTTGGACAGATGGGTGGAATTTGCAGTAATGCTGTGGGATGACCCTTACACAAAACCTAACAGCTTTACTTCACTGAGTCATCCATGCTGAAGAAAAACCGAAGCATCGACCCACCGAAGGGCAAATCACCCACAGAGGTTCAGCATCACGCTGCATGGGGTCATGTGTGAAGCCAGAGGTAGGAAACAGCAAACGGTAACAGTGAGGAAATTACCTGAGGGCATGAAAATGAAGAGAAAATGAGAGGAGGGAGAGAGAGAGAGAGAGAAGCAGGCTGAGAAAACATACACGGAAGGATCAATAAAGTAATCTTTAGTCATAGATGGAGCGCAGGCTAAGGATTACACAGCATGGGGCCATTACATGGAGAGGCCAGCAAAGCAATTATGAGTCTTGGGAGGAATTGACAACGAGACCCCCCGTGGGGAGAAATGATAGCAGCTAAAAAGATGGAAAAGGAGGACGGTGTGTGAAAACGAGAGGGAGAGAGAGAGAAAGTGAAAGACTATCAAATAATCATCACCACCCATCCCTTACCCTGATGTCATAAGCCTCTCCCTCTGCTTCCCGCTGCTTCGTCCATATGGTCCCACAAAGCCTCCTCACATCACATTAACATGGAGACACCACAGAAAGCTTTCCACCTAGTGTCCACACTCAGAATAGTCATTTTATAACGACTACAAAGCAGTTTTAGCATCTTTGCTGCTTTACTGTAACACTGACCTGCTACTGCACTGCTGGAATAATTCCAAACCTATAACCCCATTGGCTGATGACTCTTTTTTTTGTCAACAAATCCAATAAAAAAGACCAAAATCAACAACAACTTTTTTTTTTAATCCAATTAAGAAGTACTGTTAGCCAAAACCTGATGTAGCTAATCTGTCTATGCCATTCAATTCCAACCTGTCTGCCAACATCTGAGTAATTCCATGTTCTGATAAGCATAGCAGGACCTTTTCTGACTTTGGACAAGTCAAAGTCACTCTACATCTCTGTATCTTTAGTAGACAGAAGGGCTTGCACCTGCTCAGTTTGGTGTAATTTTCCATGTCCTTCAGAAGTCTTGAAACTGTGATGTTGTTGTTTCTCTGTGTACAAAATGAACCTAAATGGGAGTATTGTCACGATTATGGATGAGCGGGTACACCATTATCCATATCTATATCCATAAACATCCCATGGCTAAAAGTCAAATTGTACTAATGGACATATCTAAGAACAAAACATCAGTATCAGAGCTGAGATGAAACTAAAATGAGAAATTGATTCTTTCAGAGAGTCTCTGGAAGTCAGGATGTTTTTGTGCAAGCATTGATAAAACACAGTGTAACTGTATAATGATAAAACATAATATATAAAAAATAATTCCACCGTTGCCTGTATTTTACACTTCACACAGTGCAGAACATGGTTAAAAAGGAAATGATTCAGGTGAGAGGAAAGGTGCTTGTATAAAAGGGTCCAGAGTTAGAGACTATTTCCAGGTTTTAATTTGAAAGTTGTAGACCAGTTTCCAGTCCGGTGTTGTTTTATGTGCAGTAGCATGTAATAAAGTTCGTTCCTGGGTCTGGGCAGGCGCATATGGCGTTATTTTCCTGCCATAATTCTAGAGCATCATTTAAAAAACACTGCTTCATTTCAGCCGGCTCTGAGCCAATGAGAAGCCTGGAGGCTGGTCACAGCAATAAATGTCATTGGTCAAAACGGCAGCCCGTTCCTATTGGCGGCTTTTTGGTAGGACTGTGGCGCTGTAAGTTTCGTAAGCAAGCAGAGAGTTTTGTAAGCAAACACATAGTTTTAAGTGCGAGCAGAGGAAATCCGTGTGTGAAAGCAGCGTTTAAAGGGAAAATCATGCTCTCAAACTGATAAATGATGCTCTCGTATTATGGCAGGAAAATAACGCCATAGTTGCATGCTTAACAGTGTTGCGGTGCTATGTAAGCAATTATTACGCTAAATTCAGCAGTTTGTGGGATTCATCCAGTTTCCCATTCTTCAGTACATGATAAAAAGTAAGTTTGTTCATCTAGGATAAGTTGTTTGTCATGTATAAGTGATGTTAGCTTACATTAGCTTGTTTAGCTGTGGGAGGATGGGTGCATGCACGTGTGTAAGTATATTTATGGCTGTTTGTGTGAATCTGCTTTGTATATCGCCTCTTTGTGTATTAGTTAATAAGTATTCATATAAGGATGGTTTGACCACTATAGCCCCTGCTTTTGTAACCCAGTCCCTGGGTTACAAAAGCCCGACTTAAGAACAAGCCGTACTTACGAACCAACCGCCNTGTAACCCAGTCCCTGGGTTACAAAAGCCCGACTTAAGAACAAGCCGTACTTACGAACCAACCGCCATAAAGCCTATAAAATTAAAAATTCGAGTTACATACAGTGATTCATAATAATGAACGGCTCACTACTTTACGATACACAAACAACAGAAGAATGTCTCTTCCACATGCAAGACATCAAGGAGTGAGAGTAAGTGTTAACCTACATGTTTTTTATACCCNACACACTCTCTCTCTCTCTCTCTCTCTCTCTCTCTGTTTATGATGTTTTAGAATATCTGCAAGTGTTTCTTTAATGTTTCTTATGCATACAAAGGTAAAATATATACGCTAGATACGCACCTTACATAACTGTTCCCACTTATGAACAGCCATGGTTACAGAACTCGTTTGTAACCTGGGTACTGCCTGTACTGCACATTTATACTAGGGATGAGCCGGGTACTCAGATGAAACAAGTACTCATTACAGATAATGGACTTTTTACGGAGACGAGTATCATCCAAGTAAAATGCGTCAATATCTTTAGTCGTGTTGAAGAAAACTCCTCATTGTGTAGCTGTGTCCACATCGTTCTATGACAGCCACACACACACACACACACACACACACACAAACACAGACTCACCTACATCACATATTTTNAAAAAAAAAAAAAAAAAAAAAAAAAAAAAAAAAAAAAATCAATAAAAAAAGACAGTTATGTTGAGAAAACTCCAGTTCATGCATTTATTTTACTTCATACTTGTTAATAATGCATGTGTTGTGCTGATTGATTGAAGTTTATAAAAACTTGTGCAAATAGTTCCCTGACTCTCTGATCAGAAACATTGATCTGAAGATCAATTCTGAGGCTATTCTGTCAATACTTTTATAATAAACAATAAATATAGCAACTTCTGATCAACTCATATCCATGTCAGGCTTAGGTTAGGATACGGATAATTTAGTTGGTTGAACAGATACAGATAATGGTGTACTTGTTCATCCCTAATTTACACCATGCAGTGTTTTATGGGTGTGTATAGTTTCACCATGCATGCCAGATGGGAGTGTACCTCTTTGTTTGTAATTGTGTTCGTTTATTGTTTTTTAGAACTAAGATAAAAGATGTGGGAAAGCAAGAAGTCTCCTGTCTGCTCCTTTAAGGTGCTCTGATCGACACCCAGGGTCGTTTACTGCTAGCACCTTAGATCCGTGACATTCACCTCCTCCAACCATCACGTAGCCATTCTACGCCTCCGCTGCAGGTCAGCAGCAGCGTGTTATTGGAGCATGAAGGCTGATGAAGCTCGGCTGACTGCTAACCAGCTCTGAACCTCCACGCTACACCAACCTCACACCAACCTAACACCTTCTTCTTAACACCATTAACATCAATACTACTTTGTCTCTCTGACCTTACGTTGTTACGCTGCTGTCAGCGCTCCTCTCTGCTGTCGTTTATTCGCTTTTGCATTTTACTAATTCTTTTTTATTATCTGACTTCCTGGTTATTAAACACTCCTCGTTTCTCTGTTTCTCTCTTCATCTTGCTGTATTTTCATGCAGTATCAACCGTGCTTTCTCTCCCCATATCTTGCTCGCTTTTCCGGTCATTTACACACACACACACACACACACACACACACACACATACACACACACTCCTCTTTTTTGACATTGCGTTATCAGTGCAATGATGTTCTTTCTCATCCACATATGTTCACATTTGGCCTGTCTCGTTTTTTAAAAAATCATTCTTGCTTGCTCATAATCTCATTTTCATGCTTTTGTGTGTGTGTGTGTGTATGTGTGTGTAAGTGTGTGGGTGTGTGTGTTCCTGTCATTGTCACTTTCTCTTGATCACTTACAATTCCATGTACCTCTTTTTTCTTCTCGCCTTTATTCCATTAATACAATATGAAAGCCCCATGCTGTGATTCTGCTCTTGTACTACCGTATTTCAGTGTGAACCATTTAATCCATGTTTGAAATTGTGTGTGTGTGTGTGTGTGTGTGTGTGTGTTTTGTGTCCAAAGTGACTACTATGACTATCACAGAGTACAAACAGCCATTGTAAAGGACCATACCAGCAATCTTGCATGTACAGTATGAGCCTAATATATACTATCTGTGTACACATTACATTACTGACAACTAGTTCCCAAAACATACAACTTTAGAAATAAATTTCAATTTGTTTTTCCTACCTTCCAGACCACCACTGGTTTCAGTTCATTCTCTATTAAAATCAACTTGTCGATACTTGAAACGTTCTTGGGATAGGTAATCCATCATCACCAACAAGACGTGTATTCAGGTTTTTTTAGAAGTTATGTAATTTTAGTGTTTAAGCTCAATAAAAAGCGTGGAGTGAATGTATGCCTCCACCGGGGAATATAGTCCCAAAAGAAGACCTGTGTTTATGGAAAAATTTAAAGGACCGTGACTTCATAAGGCTGTGTAACTATTAGCAGGAGAAACATGGATTTTTAAGGTGGGTGTATCACTTGAATATTTGATTTTGAAAAATTAAGAGATTTAGCAAAATATCAGGAAAACTGAAATACGGTTTTATGCTTTGGGAAATGATTGTCAGTAATGTAACATGTATGAAAACTGAATATATTAGGCTCAAACATGCAAAATGGTTGGCATGGTCCTTTAAAATCAACTTGAAGTGACTTGAAACATGCTTTGAGATACGTAATCCATCACAGCAAACCACATGTCTGTTATTTTATTTTATTTTTTAATTTTTTGCTAGAGTAGCTTCCATCCAACATGGACCAGCACGGAAGACAATGTATTTCTCCGCCACAAAATATAGTACCAGGAGAAGACGTATTTCACCGAAAAGCTAAAGCAACCTTGCCTTCTACAATCGTGCACAAGTCTGCAAAGCAGAACATGATGACTCAGACTAGGAAAGTATGACAATTCTGCCATTGTTCCATGTCACACAATAACAACCTGTTTTGATTTTGTCTCTCGCACCACCAGACATTTCTCACCAAGGAGCAGACCGGGTGTTCTCACTAGGCTTTTATTGATTTATATCAGTTTGTTTTTTCTGTATGAACCCAAACCAACAAAATAACAATGTAACCACACAAACAGACTGCAGGTTTAAAAACAACCTTCGAGTCAAGTGTAGAACAGGAACAGACTTGTAACATCCACTGAATTTCCCAGGAGTCTTTACTCCAAACACCCTTATACAATACATATAACCCAGTGTGTGTGTGTGTGTGTGTGTGTGTGTGTGTGTAGGTTCAGAGGTGCGTACAGGCCTTGAGTGAAGCAACCTATTTGATGCGATCTTTGGGAATATCCACGGAGACGTTGCAGGGAATGCACAGATTGCGTGTCATTTGGAGGTCGTATTATTAAGTCGCCATGGAAGACGGATCGCCAAAGAAACCGAGCAGATTCTATACTTGACCAGACACATGGGAGACGTGTAACACGCGCCGGGCACTCAGCAACTAGTGCAGAATAACAATTGTAAACTTCCATATCTCCAGAGAAACACGATACATGCACCTCACACACACACACACAGCACAGGGTTATCCTTCTCTGCTGCATGTCTGAGTAATATATTCTGGGGAAGGCCAGGCAGTGCGAGTACACACATTTGGGTAATTGCATTCTCCTTCTCATGCCTGGTCCCTGCAGAGAAGACTGATCGCAATAAAAAGTGGCTTTTAGAAATATGGGCAAATCTTCAAGAAACCACGGCTCACACAGCAGAGTGGTTTAGGCCAAAATGAAAATGGTTTTTTTCAATGTTGTAATGTCAAAGGATTCTGATTGAGCTTTTAAAATTTGAAGTATTACCCTTACCCCTAAATTATATTTGACGGGGCCAAACGATGTCCCATATTCTATTAAAATTCCTTCTAATAATATCCTGACATCATAAAACAGACTGATAAAATCCCAGGGAAAGAATATTAAATTGCCATTTCAATTTCTAAGCAGCCCTCAAACTCGCTGCAATCCCTGAGAGTCTTTGTGTCTGTCTTTTGCCTTTTTCTATTATAAAATGTGAAAAACAGGTTGGTCTAAAAACACTAAAACACACACACACTCCCATTCCACTCATTTCATTGAGCATATCTTCATTTAAAGGACCACACCAGTGATTCTCTGCAGAGTTGAGGCCAATATATAAAACCCTCATACATGTTATGTTACTGCCAACCATTTTCCAAAACACGCTACTACAGCGCTACATATTAGAATTGTTTTTCCTACCTTCCAGAACTGCCATTGGTTTCAGTTCATTCCAGAACGTTATTAAAATCAACTTGACAAGACATGAAACGTTCTTGAGATAAATAATCCATCACAGCAAACAAGAGATTTATTATATTTTTTGTCAAAGTAACTTAATTTAACCAATCCAACGTGGAGAAGATGGCTTATACCAAGAAATTAAAACAACCTGAGCATTTGATTTTGAAAGATGAGAGGATTTGGCAAAAATAACATGAAACCATAAAAAATAACCATAAGATTTTTGATTCTCATCTGACATTCCAGTCTCATATCAAGTCCATTATCAAGACAGCATTCTTTCATCTCTGACCTATTCTATCATTACGTGATGCTGTAATCCATGCATTTGTATGTTCCAGACTTGATTACTGTAATGTCCTTTTCTCTGGTCTTTCAAACTAGGCGACTAGAAGTCTGCAGCTTGTCCAGAATGCTGCAGCTACAATCCTGACAAAAACTAGAAAATATGATCATATAACACTCATTCTGGACTCTCTTCACTGGCTACAGTTAGAGCTGATTTTAAGCTGCTTCTTTTAACCTATAAGGCTTTACATGGACTTGTACCACCTTACTTATCTGAGCTAATTATACCATACACACTGGCTCATCCTCTTCAGTTAACAAAAAATCAGTTGGCTTCAGAGCATTTGCCTACCCTGCCACCTTATCTCTGGAATAGACTACCAATACATGTTAAAGAAACACGCTTAGCTGAATGTTTAAATCAAGAATGAAAATTCATTACAGCCTGAACATCACATCCTTTCTAACTTTGATCTTTTTAATGTCCTTGTTTTACTGTAACTGTTCTAATGTCGGGTCATAAGTGTTTTTATTCTTATTGCTGCAAGTTTTGTTTTGTCCCATGTTTCTTTTAACTGTAAAGTGCATCAGGACCATGATGCATGGTGATTTTGTACTTTAAATAAAAATTGATTGATTGATGAAAATTGAAATATGATTTTTATGTTTTGGAAAATGGTTGGTAGTAACTTAATGCTTATGTGGGTAGTGTTTAATGAGCTCAAACATAAAAAATGACCAGCATGGTCCTTTAACGTTGTAATATTACCCTTACCCCTCAAGTATATTTGATGGTGCCAAACGATGTCCCACATTTTATTAAAGGACAATACCAGCCATTTTACATGTTTGAGCCTAATATATTCACTTTTCATACATGTAACGTTACTGACAATCATTTCCCAAAGCATACTACTGGAACGGTGAATTAAAAATGTTTTTCCTACCTTCCAGACCTCCATTGGTTTCAGTTCATTCTGCTATTAAAATCAACTTGTTGATACTGTAAACATTCTTGGGATAGGATGATTCACATCATCACCAACAAGACGTGTATTCAGGTTTTTTTTTAGAAGTTATGTAATTTTAGTGTTTAAGTGCAATAAAAAGCGTGTAGTGAATGTATGCCTCCACCGGGAAATATAGTACCAAAAGAAGACCTGCGTTTATCGAAAAATCTAAACAACTATGACTTCATAAGGCTGTGTAACTATTAGCAGGAGAAACGTGGATTTTTAAGGTGGGTGTATCACTTGAATATTTGATTTGGAAAGATTAAGAGATTTTGCAAAATATCAGGAAAGCTGAAATACAGTTTTATCTTTTGGGAAATGACTGTCAGTAACATAACATGTATGAAAACTGAATATATTAGGCTCAAACATGCAAAATGGCTGGTATGGTCCTTTAAAATCCCTTCTAATAATATTCTATGATGTCATAAACCAGACAAAATCCCAGAGAAAGATTTTTAAAATGCAATTTCATTTTTAAGCAGGCCCCAAACTTGCTGCAATCCCTGAGAGTCTTTCCATCTTTGAAAATGTGAAAAACACAAAATCTCTAGTTGTTGTTCTAACAACACAAAAACACACACTCTCTCTCTCATTCCCAAATTGCCTGTTTTGACTCGGATTCATTCCAAATGGAACAATTTGTAGTACCTCAATTACAGTGACACCCATCCCCCCAGTGGGCAGTCACAGCGCCTGGGCAGCACAAACACTGTAATTACCCACTCAACTTGACTTCGTTGGGAGTTTATAGGTCACAACTGAGCCCAAGGCAGACGATTATGCATGTGCACCAATGTTGTTTTTTCAAAGCATAGGTCAGGACTCAAAGGTAGGCCGCAGGAAGATTAAAACGGGCCATCACATTATTCTAAAGACATTGGTGTCATGAGCTAGTGGCTATGTTAAAGAGCTGCCGCCTCTGCAAGTGTCCGTACTAGCAAAGCCTAATCTGAGTAAAATCTTCGATGCGTGATGAATAAAAATACAAGAAGCACTCTATTATTTTGGCTGAGGGTCAGAAGATGAAGTGAGATCCAGAAGTGAAGATATTTGACATAATGTGGAAACACATTATCACCAAACAGCTGCCAGCACAAGGCTGTGGCAGGTCAGCTACTTCGAGCTAAATTATCATGTGATTTTACATATGGTGCATGTGTGACTTCCTCTTAATCCTTCAGAGTAAGATGAAGTGTTAAAAGTGTTTGAGATCCTGTGTGAGCTGTTTTCTGTCAGCAGATTTTACATTCTCCAAGCTTCTGAAGCAGCACTTAGCGGTCCACAAGAACATGAGCCTGACACTCTGAGGAGTCGACTAAAAGCTCTTTGTGCTCTATCTGCAACAAGAAGGCAGTTTTTATGATGGCGATGGTTTCTATCTGTGTCAGAACATACCGTCACTACATGCAGGCGTTACCCCAACATCCCTATCTGATGCAGTCTGTATTTTATTCTAATTTACCTCTAATGAAGTTATGAGGAAAAAAAAAAGAAAACACTATTAGTAGCCTATTAGCAGATAAGTTTGTATATGTTGAATATATACTTTTTTTTTTTTTTTTTNTTTTTTTTTTTTTTTTTTTAATTACATGCGTTGTAAAATTACATGTTTTAGAATGTATCCTGGACATCACGTCATTCTTCATCCTACTCGTTTTCAGACATTTCTTTTTTGATATTTTACTTTTTTCATGATTTGTTACATTGTCATGTCTGAAATAAATAAATCAAATCAAAATTATTACATTTCATAGCACTTTAATTGGGTGGGATCATACGGCACAGCACCAGAATTAAAGGACTATACTACCCATTTTGCATGTTTGGGCCTAATATATTCAGTTTTTACATGTTACGTTACTGACAATCATTTCTCAAAGGATAAAACCGTATTTCAGCTTTCCTGATATTTTGCAAAATCTCTTAATCTTTCAAAATCAAATATTCAAGTGATACACCCACCTTAAAAATCCATGTTTCTCCTGCTAATAGTTACACAGCCTTATGAAGTCACAGTCATTTAAATTTTTCCATAAACACAGGTCTTCTTTTGGGACTATATTCCCTAGTGGAGATATACATTCACTCTACGCTTTTTATTGAGCTTAAACGCTACAATTATGTAACTTCTAAAAATAACCTGAATACACGTCTTGTTGGTGATGATGGATTACCTATCCCAAGAATGTTTCAAGTATCAACAAGCTGATTTTAATAGTATACCAGAATGAACTGAAACCAATGGAGGTCTGGAAGGTAGGAAAAACATTTTTAATTCACCGTTCCAGTAGTATGCTTTGGGAAATGATTGTCTGTAATGTTACATGTATGAAAATTTAATATTGTAGTATTTATCTCACGAGACGGAGACAAGAGTGCAGTTCTCACAAGAAGCTGGTTTATTGATCCTCTTCAACAATGCCAAGAAAACCTCACCGAAACACTGATTGTTCACACAGATAAGAGAAAACTATCTCTATTCCAGGACTCTCACACATAACTACAGCAGCACACGTCACGCCTGCGGTACAGCCCTCCCTCCCTCCTTCCCCTCTGCTCCACCAATCACTGGCATGCACACTGACATGCATGAACCATGCATTCCCATGATTGGTAGAGAGATGAGAGCTGATAGACTGACACATCTACTCCAGAACTCACATCTGCACAGGGTTGCTACAATATATTAGGCTCAAACATGCAAAATGGGTGGTATGGTCCTTTAATGTCAATAAGGGCAATGTTCTCTCATTCATAAACACCTGTTATCAACATATTTTGGCATTTTTTAATATTTCATATTTAGCATTTAATTTTTGGTTTAATTTTTGGTTTGAAAGCAGCCTTGAAAGAGGCGTTGTTCCTTTTTTTACACATTGGGGAAACGATTCATAAAACACCAGCAAAATTAAGACGTGTTTCATTCTGCCGGTAAATATCAGCAACATTTTAAAGTGTATTTGTCAAACTGATCAGTTTATTTCAATGGAAAGTGTTTGATCTGATCTCACACATTCTCATGGAACTTCCTATAGCCCCTCTCTCTCTCTCTCTCTCTCTCTCTCTCTCTCTCTCTCTCTCTCTCTCATACACACACACACACACACACACACATGCACCACTACCATATCAGGATATAGGACACCATGATATTGGTTTCATCTAAGTGAGGACCATTAACACGTCCATTCAAAGCAAGGCTGAAATAGGAGATGCATATGAATTAAAACAACCGACCTTGGAAGTCATGAAAAAAAGTACATTTCACAGAATAACTTGCTATTAAATAAAAATGTTTTAATTGGAACTAAGTGGGGTTAATTTTAATTTTCAAGGAAAGAAAGAGGGATTGTGTGAGCTTGGCTTGGAAGCAGTTGAGTTGTTTGTCCGTATGAAAGCATGAAATGTTTGAGGGTCGAACAACAACTCAGCTTGATGCCATGAGTGATGGAAAGTGATGGAAACTTTGCAAATATTCCAAACTATGATCCCAGAACGGTAATTCCTGAACCATGTCATAGCTTCTACTCCACGGTATGGTGGTACCTGATGGAACTGCTGACAAGACAGAACAGCTGTGATTGGTCAGATATAAGCTAATCATCGCCCAATTAGGCAGAAACTGCCATTTTTTTTAATACTTGTGTTTAACTTGTTTTTTTATACAGCAATTTTTCAAGACTTCTGATCAAAATGCAAAATTCTATGAAACTGTGGACTGATGAGGATGTGCAAGATCAAGAGAGATCAAAATGAGTCAATCAGAATTTAAAAGCCATTTTGAAAGGTCTTGCTTTTAATTGCTTTTACTTAGAATTGCTAACACAAAGCAGTGACAAAAAGCACACAAAATTAAAAAGACAACAATAATCAAAGGCAATGAATGCAATGGATGAAGAACTCATGGTACTTGAAGCATGGTGGGAATGTGAGCAAGGAACCACATATTTCCTATTTGGGTGGTGTAGTTCCTAATTTAGTTCTAAATTTTTGGTTTGAAAGCAGCTTATGTTTGAATAAATTCATTTTGTTAAAGGACCTTTGTATAAATTTCCCTAAAGGTAACAGTGCAGAGACAAAAGAATAGAATAGTAAAAAAAAAAAAAAAAAAAATTAGCTTGCAGAGTGTAAACATGAATTTCAGTCTGGTTAAATGATATAAATATGGAGATTGGTGCTGGGATATTATTCAGAGGGAGCTGAAGTGGCCACACTCTGGCTGCCATTGAGGTCCAGTCATTTGCATTAATGTGTCATTTTCCATATGCACACACACACACACACACACACACACACACACACCTCACCCCTATCTGCAGACAGGTCAGAGCCCAGATCATCCACTTCATGCCTCATCCCCAACCAATTCATCACACGCTCCATTCCTATTGGATGATGCTGTAAATAGCTCCATCTCCATCCATGCTGGCTGAAGAGTCATACGTGTCTTTTTCTTCCCCAGCCTTTCACCCTCCCTCTCCCTCCATAAATTAACCTTACCTCCAAGCAGGAAACGAAGTGCCTCATGGTAACACATTACAGTAAGATTCATGGAGGAATCTGTGCAGATAAGGACGCAAGACAAGAAATGTGGACGTTGTAATTTTCTGTTCTTTGTCAGAGGTTTTCATAGATCTTTCAGAGATAGTGTGCATCGTGTTATCTTACACTGTACGACTGAATCAGCCATCCTTCTCAGCTAAAGCCCTGACACTGTACGTCACCGGTCGATAGGCCTGACCATGGTGCTTACACTGTAGGTTTAAACAGAACCTCTCTTTCTCTGTTGACAATTCCAATAAAGTTTTGTTGAAACCTACTACTGGCTGTGCCTGTAATTCACAGCATAATGCATCCTCAAACTAGATGTTAACCACAGAAGAAGAGGAAACGGAATGATTACAAACACAAGTGCAATGTTGACAACAAAAACAAACCTTCAGCACAGATCAGGTCAGCTGTCAGCCAACATGCCAGAAATCCATCAGAGTCCTACAGCCAGACGCGTTACTAGGAGGGTGTAGGCCATACTGGGTGACACCATCAGAGGGGGGTGACACCAAAATGACTGTCTATAAACCTTTTGTGCAATGTTTCAGCAGAAATCTATGTAATTTTTTTTAGATAAAAAGTGTAGTTAGTTATAACAACAAAAACATTTTTCTTAACTCCAGCTTAGATGTACTGTATCTGTATCAACGTACCTACAAGGCTAAAACTCTATGCTAAGTTACTTTTTGACCCCTTCTAATAGGTTGTTTACAGATGACATAACATCTGTTGCGCTTTTTCCATGTGAAATGTGACTGGTGGGCAGAAGTGTTTGTAATCATGTTAGAAATCTGCGTGAAGGTGAGAGAGAAGTGAGGAGATGCTGTCTGAACTTTCACCAGAGGACAGCAGCTCTGATGAAGGTGTGGGAACATCTCTGTCACTCTGTCCTTCAATCTGTTTGCCCACAAGCTGATTTTCTGTGTGAATACTGCTCTTTGTCCTGGACATTTAGTAAGAAACGCTCCGCATTCTGAGATTCAGACATTTACACACTGGAAAATATCTCACATATAAGTTTCCGAATCCACAATGAGTCTGCAAGTCAGTCTCCAGAGCTGCAGATTTTCGGAAGCAAGAAATGCTGCATCTCTTCTCTGAGTTCATACAAGGCTCAGAACGGCTCTGACAGCCAGCGGACGTCAGAGTGAAGCAGCAAGCCTTCCGTGTACATCATTTCATAATACGGTATAAAACCAGGTCTTAAATGTGCTTAAAACAACATTCAAGCCAGTTTTACAAGTGGATAAGTGTAATTTTACTGGTGGTGACTGTGGCTCCAGTCACCTGAAGCCGGCTGCTGTGTGAGAGTCATGTTACGCTGGTGTCGTGATTGTCTCAGGAAGTGAAGTACCTCGCTGTTTCTTTCTTCTTTTTTTTTTTAATATATTTTCACGATGTCTGCACCCACCTCAACANACCTCGCTGTTTCTTTCTTCTTTTTTTTTTTAATATATTTTCACGATGTCTGCACCCACCTCAACAATATCAACAGTATCAATATTTGATAGGGTCAAAGAGGGCTGGAGGACCGAGACGCCGAACACAACCGTGAAAGGTTTGGGATCAATTTTAACTCCAGTTACTGCTGATCAGTAACATCGGTCTGATCGTTCGTGTTTAAGCCCAATAAATACAACACGCTTACATGTTACCTTACTGACGACCAATTTCCAAAACATAAAACTGTATTTTAGTTTTTCTGTTATTTTTTCAAATCACCTAATGTTGAAAATCAAATGTTCAGTTGATACACACACCTTAAAAGTCAATGTTTCACCTTCTGACATTTATGCATGATTGTAGAAGTCACACTCATTTTAATTTTTCATTAAAAATGAGCTTCTCTTGGGACTATATTTCCTGGCGGAGAAACATCGTCTTCCNAAAAAAAAAAAAAAAAAAAAAACCTAATGGATGTATTGTTCTCTGTGATAGATTATGTATCTCAAGAACATTTCAAGTATCAACAAGTTGATTTTAATAGCAGGATGAACTGAAACCAATGGCAGTCTGGAAGGCAGGAAAAACAATTCTGCAATCTACTGCTAACATAGTATATTTTGGGACATGGTTGTCAGTAACGTAACATGTATGTGGATTCTATGTATTGAGCTCAAACATTCATAATTACCGTATTAATCCTCCAGATTAACCATAAAGAAATACTTCAGCTCTTTTCATTCCATCTTTTCACTTTTTCCTCTCTGTCCTGAGCACCTCCACCCCTCCGCTCTCTCCTCCCTCCCTCCACTCCATCTTCCTGCTCTCCTCCTACCCTCTTCCCCTTTCTCAATCTTTTCAGCCCCTTTCTTGATCTGCCTGTGACCCGCTCGATCGCTGCAGCAAACAGGGCCGCGGCGCTTCGCTCTATTGAGTGCCAAATGCTGATTGATTGAGGAGTGAAGAGCTGGTGGCAGGTGTGCGGCTGACGAATGTATAAGGCCTCGGAGACAAGACTTAAACCTGGCGTGAGCAGATAGCAAGACAGCACGGCTGGATGGACAAAACCTCTGCCAGCGCTCTGACCTGCATGACAATCTCAAGATTTGCAGTTCGTTGTTTTTTTTTTTATTCTTTTTTTTTTTTTATTCTTTCTGTCCATTTTTAAACCTCAACGGAAACAAATGAATGATCCCCCCCCTCCCCTACCCAAAAACGTTTTCTCTGAATGTTGTCAAAGGGCTTCCTTGTGAAGTAAATTGTGAGCTCTAGAGAATTAATTAAACTCTAAAAATGTCCTGGTTTTGCTTGAATGTCTGTTCTTTTGCGATGATCCAAGTCTGAGGTTCATATCCACGCATTCTGGCTTTTTAACCCTCTGGAGTCTGAAATAAGTTTGCAGTTGTCCTTTTCACAAATTTTTTTCTTTCATTAAAGACTTTAAAAGCTAAAAACAAAATAATAATAATAATAATAATAAAAAAATACTTCAGGTTGACAAATTTTGGGTTGGATAATTTTTTCTAAATACATTCTTAATCTAAATGTTTTCAAAGAGTTCTTTGACCCCAAACGTAATCCTTCCTTTTATCTAAAATAGAAAAACTGGTGTCAAAGATCAGCCAACCGGACAAATATCAAACCACTGAATCGACATAAATAGGCCCAAAACAGGCCCATAGGAATGGGCTAGTAGGGGCCTACTGCACCTACTAGTAGGTGGAGCCTCAGTCAGCAGGCTGTGGTTAGCAATTCCTATCACAGATGCAACATGGTGACACAGTCGGAGCCTCAGGACTAACCCTAAACCTAACTGTAACCCTAACCTTAACCTTAATCTTAACCTTAGCCCTAACCTTAACCGTAACTGTACAGATGCATAATAATAAAGACGAAGACAAATGAAGTTAGCAACTTTCTTGCAGGTGCAGATGTGTTGAAAACAGGCTCCGCCATGTTCCACCATGTTTGCTGACTGAGGCTCCGCCTACTAGTAGGTGTAGTAGGCCCCTACTAGCCCATTGCTATGGGCCTGTTTTGCGCCTATTTACGTTGATTCAGTGGTTGATTTTTTTCCGACCGGGTGCAGAGATACAAATTTGACGTGACAGAGTGATGATGTGGTGGTATATTTATTTATACATATGGTATATTTGATTGTTTAGGCTCACTAAGACCACTTTAAAGGACCATTTTGCATGTTTGAGCCTAATATATTCAATTTACATACANGGCTCACTAAGACCACTTTAAAGGACCATTTTGCATGTTTGAGCCTAATATATTCAATTTACATACATGTTACATTACTGGCAATCATTTCCAAAGGATAAAACCGTATTTCAGCTTTCCTGATATTTTGCAAAATCTCT
>VXCM01003738.1:0-21267 GCA_014773175.1 Lucifuga dentata | reverse complement strand
AAACTCCCCCACTGGCTAGCTAACTTTTTTCAGGTTAGGGTAGAGTGTCTCGCTCTCGTCTGTCATCTCCATCATGATTTAGCGTGGCAGTAGTAGCTACACACTGTGGTAGTAGCTAGCTAGCTAGTTAGTTAGCCGTTCTCACTTCGTCTCCCTTTGGGGAAGGGAGACGAAGTGAGAACGGAAAGAAACGGACATAATTTAAAAGACACTTGATTATTTACACAATATTATCATGAGTATTATTAACATGATATTTAATTTTTTAAATATCATAGTTATCGTCAATATTGCGACATCCCTACTTCATGCGTTTGTTCAGGTGTGTTGAGGTGTGACAGTGCGGAGGGTTTTAATTTCTCTCTTAATCTCTTTTGTTTCTCTCATTGTTTCTGCGCTCTGAGGAGAAAACTGAAAGTGAAACTGTGGCCCGATATCCCCATTTATTATTTACAATATTCAGACACACAATTCCTTAAGTGGAAGTGTGTCAGTTTCCCTGTTAATGTAATTAAATGTGTTGAAATTACAAAACACACAACGACAGGCAGCAGGTTTCAGCCCCACCTCTAAAGTTCTGAAAAGGTAGAAACTTGTTGACTGCCGGGTCGGATGAAGGTTAGGGGGTCTTTTAATGTTTTGATTAGTGTTGCTGCTGCTTTTTATTGTCTGATCAGTTTATATGCTTCATGGCATCAGATCTTATTATAATTGGTTGGAAGTTGCTTGAAAATTCAATTTATGTTACAGCGTTCCAGCAGGCTGAGCCAGACTGTAATATGGCGCCCTTTGCTGGTTAAGGTGTATTAAAATAGTTTTTATATCACTATATACAGGTGTATATATATATACACACACATACACACACATATATGAAATATTACTGCTCCATTTCTGATAGTATTATTTATTATTTTAGTTTAGTTTGCATCATCTGTTAATATCTGAATAATGAAAAATGCTTTAGCAAATTAAGTCCAAACATAAAAAAAAGCTTTTACAAAGACGAGAACAACAAGTTTCTTTACAAAATTTATTGTTACTCATGCAGAATGATTCAAACAATGTGACAACGCTGCATGATTGATTATTTCACCAATTTCATTCAACGGTCTGTGATTTTTCCTTTAGAATCACATTTAAACGGCATGTTGGAAATGCTTTGTACAGTGAGGCTTTTAATTGGACTTTTCAGATAATTTCCTCCTGTGATATTTGAACATGGTGGATGATAAATTTAAGCATAAAAGGATTATTGTGGTATTTGTGTCTTTGAGAGGACATCTGTCGTCATCTTTGGAAGGTCGATCAGTCCAGTAGGATTCTGGCTTTTTGGGATGAATTTAGCAGGCTCCTGATGATGATAGAGAAGAAGAGGAAAAAAATGTCAGACAGAACTGGAAACATTTAGCCCAAATATAAAGAATAAATCATTGTTTTTACTCAGATGTAGAACTAAGTGTTTCACAAACTGATCATTTATTATGAAAGTATCTGCATTTAGCTCAGCTGAAAAAAAAAAAAAAAAAAANAAAAAAAAAAAAAAAAAAAAATCCATCTTACCTAGAAAACATTCAAGTATAAATTTGCAATTCAGAGCAGAGTTTAGTATTTTTCCACTATTTTCACTGGCTGTATAAGTAAATAAATTTTCTATGCTCCCAAGTCAAATTCGTCTTAAAATATGAATGCAGCACAAAGTCGCTGTTGATTTATTATGCAGAATGTGAACGCTGCATTTGGTACCTGACTGCAACACGGGCTGGAACTGTCCGGCCATGCAGATTTCCTCCTGTTTCTGGCGGACGACCCTCTGAATCACGAGTGGGAGGCTGCGGGGGTTGCGGGAGAAGACCAAGGCGTAGCCGTCATCGCAGCTTCCATCATCCTTGAGGGTGCGGCAGGCGTAGGTGATGGCGTAGTTATCATAGTCGGTGTCAATGACCCAGTAGCTGTCACCTTGAAGAGCAGGGAGGAAGAAGTTTTGCTACGGTCAGACGAGGAAGATGCAACTGGATTTCATTTCAATATCTCTTTAATGTTTTTCATTTCATCATGCCTCAGTGGGTTTTATATATGAGGTCAGCCTCACGAATTTTCACATCTCGCAAATTTGCAGTTCTGGACGCTTGGTGATGTAGTGACTTAATGTGGGTCCAATGACTCAAAAATGAGAATAAAGCTGAATCAACACCTAAACAGTGTCAACAACGACAACTACAGAGTATTAGCTTCATAAAGGTAATATCTGTTACAGGACTGATTGTGTTTTTATGCTCACACATTTGCAGAACCAAACGCTCAACAAGCGAACTAGCATGCTAGCTAGTTGGTGACATGCTACAGCCATCATGCCAGTTAGCTAACTATGAGTAAGCTAGCTAGCTAGCTAGCTCGGTTGCTAACTGGACAACAAATTGACATCCTGTCTCATAACTGATTGTTCACATGCTGCAGCTTTTGAGGAGCAGTTTAAACTCTGGCAGAGCAGGATTGTATAAAATCAGATGATGAGACACGGCTAATATGACGCTTCCTCCATGTTGGACTAACATTAGCCTTCATTCCGTAGAAGGTCAGCGGTATGAAAATGGCTTGTGATTGGGAAGCCACAAGAATTCACGTGTCAAACTTCACCAAAACTGAACTCTATGCAAAAGCTGGAAAGTTTTAAATATCTTGGGACATATCTTGACTTCCGACTTAGCTTCTCTGAGAACAGAGTATATTGTAAAGAAATGCTCACAGCGACTCCATCTCCTCAGCAGACTTAGTCGTCTTGGAGTGTGATGGGGAGATCTTAGAAACTGAAAAGTCTCATTGAGAGTTTTCTAACTTTTCATCTCCCAGCCTGGTACGCTCACCTAAGCTGCCAAATGAAAACTAAGCTCTGCAGAACTGTCCTATTAGCAGCAGAATAGTTGATAAACCGCAAATGTCCATGGCTGACCTCTATACCAACAGGGCGATTAATAAAGCAGGAACATCCTGAAAGACGCTCCATCCTCTATTCTATCAGTCTGAAGTCTTTAAATCTGGCTTCTTTGTCATATCTGATTCTTAACGGTGTGCCAAAGACAAATTTCCACCTAAGATGGACAATAAAGTTCTATTCTATTCTATCGCGCTGATTTTTTACTTTGCCACCATTGGAACTCAGTTTGCCCCACGAACGAATCCACTATTCACAGGAACTACACTGAAATCAGTTGATTTTGCTCCAAAATTTCACCTTAAAAATACTAGTGACTGCAGCCTTAGCCTGGTGTGTGTGTGTGTGTGTGTGTGTGTGTGTGTGTGTGTTACCTCCACTAGACAGGTAGCTGGCCAGGCCCTGGTAGTTCATGAACATCTTTCCAGGCGTTGCGGGATCGGGCACGGAGTACTGAGCAGCCATGTCAGCGCACACGACCCAGAACCTGCAACACGTTTGCATTTTCACTCATTAACTCAAATCTTATTACAAAATTGTTTCGTATTTTAAATTGTTTCACATTTTTTTTTAAAGTTTTCTGTCATCACTTGCCCGTATGTAAAGCTCAACTCAGGAAAAGTGCACAAACAAAAGGGTCACCCAACTGTGTTTTGGGGTGGGGGAATCTCAGAATGAACTATAACAGGCATCCTCAAAGTCCAGACTCTGGTCCGGATCCGGACCAAACCACAACTGTCTCCGGACTCTGAGCAAATTATACTTTTCATATGAATTATTTNCCGGACCAAACCACAACTGTCTCCGGACTCTGAGCAAATTATACTTTTCATATGAATTATTTGTATTTTCTGCAAGACGTCGCTGCAATGCAATGAGTCAAAATTCTCTGAATTTTGAATCTGACTGCTCCACTGTCTGTGTGTGTGTGTCTACTCTGCTTTGGTTTGGTCCAATCACATTCAGCGTCCCATCATCACTATGACAACGATGGGTTGACATGGCATTGGGCTCATTGAGAGTTGACAGGGCAGCTAGTTTCATCAGCAGTTAGTTTGACTCAGGGTCTGATTGGCCATCAGGAGAGGCGGTATTTTCCCAGTCATTCCTCCCCCAACATATAAAACCAACCCTGGTTTGACTGACCTTAGTAAACAGACCTTTGTCTTATTGAAAATTTTCTTTATAGACCTTTAAGATTTGTATTTGAGTACCTCTGACCTATACAATATTCTTTAATATCTTAAAAAAAAAAAAAAAAAAAAAAAAGATAGCAGAACGAACAGAAATTTTAACAGCACAAATGACTGAGCCTATGTTCCCAGAGTTTTGCGTTAGTTGGGCGGTTCGTGTTCAGATTCAAACATTCTCTACTTACATACAGGAAGTGAGAATAAAAAAAATCTGAATCTATCGACTCAGTTCAGTTTGATTCTTATAACAGCTGTGAAAGTTGACGTTCTCACCCGAAAAGCGTGACGCGGCCCCTGGAGGACGCCACCAAGGCGCCGTCGTCTCCCACCGTGTATTCAGCAGAGATGTTGTCCTGCAGGAACAAACCCTCCGGATCCTTCTTCTGCAGGGCGTACCACTTTCCTGCATACTGAGACACAACATCAGCAGTTAATGAGTCATATCTACAATTTAAAAATGTTTGTCATTTAATTTGGGTTTCTTGACATTTCTGCTGAACTTGTGAACTGAAACAAGATGAAATGCCCATTTCAAGATCTCATTTGTGGTTTACAGAGCGAAACGGAATCGATCAAAGAGTTAGCCAATCAATTTTTTATATGTCATTTTTACAGGGTAGATTTTTTTTTTTTAAGTTCCAATTAAAATTATTTTTTCTACATTTATTTTATAAAATGACAATATTTCTAGATTGTTTTACCAGAAACAAGAATTAATAGAATCAAATTAATATTGAACACAAAAATTTAGTAGAATTAGTCAATAATCAATTTTTATGTGATTTTTCAGCTACTTTGGGAAAATTCAAGAAAAATTCTCACGATCTTTAAAGATTGTTTAATTTTCTTGTTTATTTTTTAATGCTGGTTATTTCTAGATTGTTTTTCCAAAAATCTAAATTTTCTAGAATCAAGCAAAGAAAAAGATCTTGAGAATTAAATTGTTTGGAACCAATTTTTTTTTTTTTTACTTTTTCAANAAAGAAAAAGATCTTGAGAATTAAATTGTTTGGAACCAATTTTTTTTTTTTTTACTTTTTCAACTTTTTGGGTAAAATTTTAGAAAGAAAAAAATTCCCTTGATTTTTAAGATTTTTATATTTTCTAGTTTTATTTTTTTTAATGACAAATATTATTTCTCGACTGTTCTTCCAGAATCAAGAATTTTCTTGAAACAAGACATTTGTCAGCGAAACGAAAGCAAAAATTAAAAATTACGTGAGACTGAGACTCCACAGGGTTCAGTCACGGTAAGCCTTGAGGAAATTTCCACCAAAAACAAACGAATAATTTGGAAAATACCATAAATTATCTATTAAAAGCCAGTATTTAAATTATGGCCTGTCTCTATTTATATTGAAGGCAAAGTCAGCGGGATGAAATAGCGGCCGGTCTCAATTAAAGGCCTGGTTTATACGTCTGTTACTGGTTCAGGCAAATATTAGTGTCTTCTTCTTCTTCTTCTTCTTTTTCTGCTAACGTTGCTAACGCTGCTGCTGCAGCTACGGAGCCTGGTCAAGGAGGCTCTCGTTTCAGTTTGACATCTCACCATGTATCCCTTAACAGCTGTTGCAGGGAATGCTGACTTAACGGATTTTAACGCAGTCATCATTCTCAGGGTTTTTAATGGAAAACTGAAGGCCAGAAATAAACTATGACACAGCAGAGGGAAAGTTTGGCGAGAAGCACGAAGTTATACATACATCTTAAATTAGAAATAAAGGCCTGTCTCTAATAAAAGCCTGTCTCCTATATTGGCCGAGTTCTCTCCGCAGTTGAGGTAAATAAAGGCTCCGCCCACTAATAGAGCGTTTATCTGTATGTGATTATTATTTAGATTTCAGCATTTATCAACTTTAACAAAACAAAACATGACTATAAATATTTAAACTCACTCTTTTGGGGTCAAAGTCCTGTTTAACGGTGAAACTTTCCACCACACAGGAAGCGGAAATCTGCTCCACGCAGGCCAGGAAACACAGCGTCACCACAAAGAGCTGGAAGTCCATCCTGCTGGAACGCCAGGAATACTGTCAGTCATCATATTTATACACTTATTCTGTCACATCCAAATGTAAGCCAACCAAAATGCCTTTTTTTTTTAATGCCAATCCTGATATCAATAACAATAGTATGTTGGTCGAGATCACATTTTTATGTAAGCACATATTATATATTTATACGAAAAAATAAATATATATAAACAAAGATGATTAAAGAATATTAAATATTAAACAGTACAATTCAACTTCAATTAAATATTTGACCTCTTCCACTCTAAGACACCAGTGTATAAATTTCTTAAAATGTGGATTGTCCTAAAGTCAAAACCAAATTCAGGCCCTTTTCCACTGTTACAACCATTTTTATAGTCAATTTACACAAGTCATTGAAGCTTTTTAATATTTGACAAAAATTACACATAAATATGATAACAACTTAATATTTGTGCAATTATATAGTTTTTAATCTTTGGTTTTGGGGAAAGTGTCAAAACTTTTCCGAGTCAAGAAGTTCAAGTCCAAGTGAAGTTTGCAAGTCAGTGGTGAAATCAAAGTCTTCCTTTTCCTGTTTGTCAAGTCAGCCAATTTACGAGTCCAAGTCGAGCCTAAAGTCATGCGACTTGAGTCCACACCCTAGTTTGCAAATCAACCAGTTTCCATCAGTTGTACATGTGAATTCAGTTTAACATTAAATTTTAAACTTCAAAGCTCAAAGAAGACAACATGAAAAACTGAAAGACTAGGACCTGTTAAAGGTACAGGTTCTTACCTGGTGCAGAGAGAAGCTGCTGAAACGTCTCGGCATGTCGACACGAGGATCCGTGAGTCTTTTATACCCGAGAAGCTCCAGATCCAAGATTATTTTACCTGCTACCATCTAAATGCAGAGTTTAAATCTGCCGTTAATCCTGTTAAGTAAATCCGGTTTAAGCTGCAGCTTTATGTACTTGTTGCTGCTTCTGATGATGCATGATGGGATTTTTATGAGGTGATGGCGAAGGTGTTTACGGGAGCAGAGTATTTTAGGAATTTTAGGGTCACATGGGAACTTCTTCCCAATGTGCATCATTTCATGAAGACACAGGATTTGTTGAATAACTGCTGATAGATTTTTTTTTAAAATCAATGAATATTGACAACAAAACAAACACAACGTGTCATCAAGTACAGACAGGAAGTAATGTTATATTAAAAAGTTTTTTTTTAAAGTATGGATAAGTTTTGTTTTTAAGTATGGATGGTGCGTGTATGTGTAGATGGTGCGTGATGGTGAAGATGTGCATTTGTGTGATGTATGTATAGAGATAAAAAAAAAGGTGACGGAAATAAATAAAATGACAAATTAAATAAATAAGCAACAAGTAAATTATAAAAAAAATATTCAATACTAGATTAAAAAAACAATAAAATATTTAATAAAAATTTCAATAAAAAATGAAAGAGAAAACGGGGAAATTAAAAATAAATAAAACAAAGAAAAATCCAAACAGGGAAATAATATAAATTTAAAAAATAAAGCTAATAATAACAATAATATAAACTACAAATAATGAAAATTCAGTTAATACTAGTAATAATAAAGTAGATAGATACTATTCCAACAAATATACAGTCAGCAGTTTATTAAGTACATCTGTATGTTCTAATCTGTATGTAGTAATCTTACTAATTACTAATCTCAACAAAGTTCCTTCTAAATCCAGACTAAGATTCCTGCTGACAATAAAACAATTAAAGAATCAGATAAACTCCAGCGAAGATAAATACGCAGATGAATGTCAGAATTAACACGTTAAAAAAAAGAGGAAAAGCAGCAGACTCATTATGACTCATTATGACTTGTTATGTGACTCGTTATGTCACTCTCTCGCTCTCACACGATATTTTTGGAGCGTCTACAGGTGAGAGATAAAAAAAAAAAAAAAAAAANAAAAAAAAAAAAAAAAAAAGTCCGGTAGCATGTCAGCGAGTCCAAGTTTATTTTTAGGCGTGTTGAGCATTGTTGTTGCTGAGGGTGTTAGATAAGACCTGTGAAGTCCCGACACGTGACTCATACCGAGTGTCTCGTAAATCTGCATCATAAGACCCAATATGACAACAGACAGGTTCGATAATCCAACATCCAAATCACATTTACAGACTAATTAAATCTCCCTTTTTCCTCCAACAAACAGGTGAGTTTCATCTGCATCAGGATACCGGAATGTGCTTTTCATATTATAAAACTGGGAATTTGTGGACTTTTTTTTTATTTTGCCTTTTTCCTTAAAAACAAAAACACGAATCTGAAGCTTTTGCTAAATGAAAGCCCATTTCTGCCACTTGAAAAGAAAAAAAAATCTACCTCCCCTTATTAAGTACTGTTTTCTTGCTAAGTCATGTTAAGTAATAATTATTATGGCGGAAAGTAAAATGGCCGCCACAAAGCCTTTATTTCGGTCTGCATTAATATACATGCAACAAAAAACTCCTTTACTTTTACAGAACATGTTTGACGTCCAGCATTATATTATAACAGAAATTCCATAGTCTTTTAACACACAATTTCTATATCAATTTATACCTTACTCCTACAACATGTTAATATTTGTTCATTACCATATTTTTTTGTTATTTTTACTTCCCGCCACAATTCGGTTATGGTGGAAAGTAAAATGGCCGCCACGAGGCGTTTTTAGCTCCATTTCTGAAAATGTTCAGGGCCCCAAACTGTACAAGTGTACCAAGTATCATGCTTTTATGAAAAAGTGAACATCATTTTCGATATCACCTGGACTATATGATGAGCTTAAACGTTATGATAAAAACTAAAAGGTACAAACCTGCTGTGTGTAGGCTGAAAATGGCGGTGAGTGCTTTGCGTCGCGGGTCGTTCTCCTGCTGTGAAGGATAAAGTTCCTCCTGGTTTTCTCTGATTATTTCACACAGAGCAGAAATCTGTGCAGCAGCCGCAGATAAGCTCTGATGCAGCAACTCTCTCACTATTTCAGCTTTAGACATTCTGACAGACCGGAGCTGAAAAGATGCGCAGTGTATCCAGACAAAGAACCAAAGTCGTGTACAGTCAGACGTTAGCAACCGTTGCTGCTTTTTCCAGTCCGAATTTCCGACTTCCGCCCTCAAACCGTTCCAGCCAAATATAAACAAAAAAGCATGGCTGAACACTAATAAATACTATGAAATTAAGTAATAAATACTAACTAAACTAAAGTTAGATTACAGGACTGTTTGGTTGTGTTGTTTTACAATGATATTAATCACAGTGGGTATTAAACTTTGTGCAGAGAAGTGATATTCTGAAATTATTTACACTTACATCAATGGCAAACAGTTATTATACACTATAGATAGTTAACTTGGTGATATATTCTGACCTTTTCCTTTCAATTTCACGCAAGAAAAAAATACTTTATTCACTGTAAGCTGATACCATTTCCATTCACAAAGCTCGGCGCTGCCAAAAAAAAAAAAAAAAAAAAAAAGCT
The DNA here is from genome assembly GCA_014773175.1 of Lucifuga dentata. Taxonomy (NCBI): domain Eukaryota; kingdom Metazoa; phylum Chordata; class Actinopteri; order Ophidiiformes; family Bythitidae; genus Lucifuga; species Lucifuga dentata. Next base: position 11,654 of record VXCM01003738.1, on the reverse strand, counting down.
CGGCGCTTCCGGCGCCGCCATGTTGAGTGACGTCATACTCGTGAAGTCGGGGTTGATAATTTTGTCCTAGTTTCCCAGTCAGAGCTCTGATGCCGTTCCAGTGCGTTTTTCCAAGTAGGAAGCAGGAAAAATCCGTGTTCCGAGGTAAGTGAAACGCAGCATATGAGGCTGACTGAACGTTAAAGGACCATACTGGTCATTTTGCACGTTTTAGCCTAATATATTCCGTTTTCATACATGTAACGTTACTGAGACACGGACAGAACCTCATCTGACTGAACTCATCGCCACTTCATATTAAACTCATTAACAATAAGAAAAGATTCAAAACACAAGCAAAACATTTCCTGAAGGAAACTAGCTAATGTCGGCTGTCTTGATGTTATGTGTTTGAGATTTTATTCATTTATTGACTACGGGATGCCCTGTTTAACTGTATTAAAGTCTGTTTTTAAAAGTTGCGTATTGCCTGTTTAATTTGTATATTTTATGTCCATTTGATTTAATGTTTTATTATGTATGTTAATTATGTGTATTGATGGACCCCAGGCAACAGCATTGCAGAAGCTAAATGAAGAGCCAATAAAAAAAAAACAAAAAAANCCTCCATTGGTTTCAGTTCATTCTGCTATTAAAATCAACTTGTTGATACTGTAAACGTTCTTGGGATAGGTAATCCATCATCACCAACAAGACGTGTATTCAGGTTATTTTTAGAAGTTGTGTAATTTTAGTGTTTCAGCCAGTGCTTGTTATGCAATCACGCCTGACAGACACCAATTATCATGTGAGTTGAACCTCCATCAATGGAGATCCTGCATGTTTCAACCGAGATTTTATGGCATTTTGCTGTAAAAAATGACCAAACGCTGTTTTAACAGGCAGATTAAGCAACAATTTAACAATCAACAGGTGCAATTTAAGACAGATCCAGATTTTGATGCAGATGTGGTGGATTAAAGTACCTGCTGGGTCAGAATATAATATTTTGCTGTACGTAAACAAGTCTACAAACATGCAGCTCACCAACATGTAGTTAAAATGATGCTGAGTCAGCAGAATTAAAGTTTAGACATATTTTCAACATGTAGACCCAGAAGAAGAAAAAGATGATGATGATGATGATGATGTCATAATATCACCGTGTTTTCACACATCTGATTTCAAGGTAACGACAGTAACAATCTGGATTTTTGCAGGTTAAAAAAGTGATAAATCTGTTGGTCCTTTGTGGAAGTTTGAGATTTATTTTATGTTTGGTGCTCATCAACATGAAATATCATTAGCTTGAACTGAAGCCACCTTTTGGACGAACGATGAAACGTGTTCAACTGAGATTCCGGTCCAGAGGTTCCACGAAACGTCCCAGACACCAACGAGCTGAGAGATCAAAATATCCCGTAATATCACAACTTTCTCATCTGAGAACTAATAACCAACAGCGACATAAACGTAAAAAAGAAAAGAGGAGCTTCAGTGAGCATGTGGTTCTGTATTTATGCTTTAAGTACAAACATGAAGATAATAACTTAAAGAGTGAAGCTGCATTACAAACGCACAGTTCAGAAGAGCCATTAATTCATATCCTGTAACATCAAGACTAAAGGATGTCATCTTAATCCAGGTAAGATGGGAACGGCAGTCAGGTTGTGACCCGATTTTGACCTTTTGTTGCTCCAGACGAGGGAAAAATTAAAAGGACACAGAGGACTTGGAGGACACAGATGTCCTCACGCTCCACAGCTTTACTTCAGAATGGTGTCTTCATTTGCTGGGAAAAAAGTAAAATAAAAAGAATTTAAATCTACTATTTCATAATCTAAATTTACATTTATTATTACTGTAGGTGATGATTTTTCCATCATCAGGCTTTTCTCACAGTAATTTATGCAGCTTAAACTTGTGTTAATCCATATTTGTGGTATTAATGTTGCTGATCATAGTGACAAACACAGAATTATCTCATGACTCCACTTAGATGCTAACGTTGCTTTATGTTTGCTGAATTTAAACAGTTAACTTTTAGCCACAACAACTGTAGGGATATGTCAGGACTGTGTGTGAGCACATTTACTGTTCTTCTGCCATCTAGTGGTGAAACAAAGGTACAGGTGCTGAACTTATATAACATAATGCAGCAATGCAACATCCCTGCACCAAATGCTGAGTTTGTGACGCTTATAAAGCTCCGTTTACGTTGGATCAGGAAGTTGCTGAATCAACTTAATGGTCATTTTTGAGTTTCCAGTGTTGGATTGTTTTATGTAACAGAGACGTTGGTGTTACTGTGTCCCTAAGCTGCACAGCTACATATTAATATAAATACAGCAGGAAGTGAGTCTGAATGATTGTGTGTGTGTGTGTGTGTGATGAGGCTACCTTCTGCTAGCTGCTTGGCAATGCGCTCCTGCTCCTCTCTGGCTTTTTTCTCCTCCTCCTCGATCCTCCTCTTTTCAGCAGCGATCGGCTTCAGGTGATCTGAGCACGTCGTTTCAGAAAATAACATTAAGAAAGAAAAGATTCATGATGTTGGTAGTATATCTACAATGTAATTATTTTTTGTTGGATGTTATCCTGCTCCTGCATGGAGTTAAATTGCTGTTATACATAAAAGCGTGTTGCTGGTGATGAAGGACCTTATGTACTATAATTTATAACTAGAATAACTCACCATATCTCCTTTTGCCATATATGATGCCAGCAATCAAAGCTGAATATCTCGCTGTCTGCAAAGAAAACAGTCAAACAATAAGATGTTTTTCCAAAATAAAAGCATGTTGGAAGTGTTATGATACAGTTTCCTTAGGTGTGCAAAATATTTCTTGTATCTAACCCAAATTTCAGGAATATATTCTGTAAAACAAAACAAATATACTAGACTGATTTCCAATCCACAGATGATCAGACTACAAATTGAAAAATCCTCAGCCAACGTCAGAGTTAAATTTAAGAGTCTACTTCAAACTTTTAGTTTATTATTTCATTCTATTTTGTTTTCGGAATGTTACTTTCTCATGAATAAAGCTCCTGCAGTTTATGATTCGTGAAACTTCTTAGCTGCACTACACGCAATTCACCAGCAGATGTCGTCTATGAGCGCAATTTTATTTCATAAAAGTCTTTTCGCCATTACCATGCATAAAATCACACATCAGCTCAACACCCTGTAATGAATAAATGCGGATAAATGGATAATAACGTCTGCACGCAGCAGGATAACACGAACTGTATGGCTAATAGTTAGCAGGTTAGCCTTCTCTGCATAAATAAAATACATGTAAAACCGTCATTTTAAAACAAAACACAACTAAACATGCAAACAATGACGACTTTTAATGGCACAAACCTTAATCAAAGGCGACACAGCAACCGGAGGAGCCATAACTGTACCGCAGCAAGCTAGCACCAGAGGTCACTTTAGCGCCGCAGAGGACTGTGGGAGAAGAGCACGCGACGTCATCCATGACGTCTTCTAAAGTGATACATTCAAGTTTTCAAAGCCAGCTGGTAAATACAAGTTTCACAAACAGAAGGCCATTCACCTCGGTTTTTGGGTTGTTTTTGTTTTGTTTTTTTATTAAGACATCCCTAATTTTATTTAAAAAAAAAAACAAGATTGATGATACATTTTTCAGTGTCATGTATCTCGACAAAAAAAGTTGTGATTTTTTTCTACAGCTATGACTAGCTCCTGCATTTCCTTTTCACTTTGCATTCTTGAATAGCACAAAATCAATCGTTACTCTGCGTCTTTAAGTACAGCTAATATTGTCATTTTTTTAGTGTCACTTCTTAAGCACTATAATAAATATATGAAATTAGCATACTTTACTGATTTATGTATGTTAAGTACTTAGGGTCCACAGTCCAGAGCAATGGAGAGTGTGGAAAAGAGGTGAAGAAACGTGTGCAAGCAGGTTGGAATGGGTGGAGAAAAGTGTCAGGTGTGATGTGTGACAAAAGAGTCTCGGCAAGAATGAAAGGAAAGGTGTACAAAACGGTGGTGAGACCAGCGATGTTGTATGGCTTAGAGACAGTGGCACTGAGGAAAAGACAGGAGGCAGAGCTAGAGGTAGCAGAGACTAAAATGCTGAGGTTCTCTTTGGGAGTGACGAGGATGGATAGGATCAGGAACGAGTACATCAGAGGGACAGCGCATGTTAGATGTTTTGGAGATAAAGTCAGAGAGGCCAGACTGAGATGGTTTGGACATGTACAGAGGAGGGATAGTGAACATATCGGTAGAAGGATGCTGAGGTTGGAACTGCCAGGCAGGAGGCCTAGAGGAAGACCAAAGAGGAGATTTATGGATGTAGTGAAAGAGGACATGAAGTTAGTTGGTGTGAGAGAAGAGGAGGCAGAGGATAGGGTTAGATGGAGGCAGATGATTCGCTGTGGTGACCCCTGAAGGGAAAGCCCAAAGGAAAAGAAGAAGACTGATTTGTGTATGTGTGAGCTTTTCCGAGTTGCTAGTTTTCTGCATCAAATTGTTGTTTAGTCATTCCCATGGTCTTTGAATGTCTCATCCTGCATTACTGAATCTTGACTGCCCTCTGGTGGCCATTAGGAAGTATTACAATTTCATTCATCTGTACAAATCTTTATAATTTTATTAAAGCCATTATTTAGAAAAAAAAAAAAAAAAANAAAAAAAAAAAAAAAAAACAGGGATTTTTTTTTGGTCATTCTTTAACCCTGAGGCAATTAAAGAAAATAAAAAACCAGCACTTTGTTGACAACGCTGAACAAACTGCTTTTGCAGCACTAGACTGACCACTAGAGGTCAGTAGAGATGCATGCAAATGTTGAAAACAGAGCATGTAATTATATTACATACAAACACATTAAAGTAGCTCCAGGATTTGCAGGTTTCTTCTCGATGCAGTACAGCACGTTGGATAAAACTGGAAGGTGCCTTGCTTGTGACCTCACATGCGTTGGCTGTGCTCCCTGCATCTCATTTATATTTCACTTTATGTATATTTCACAAAATAAGCCTTGAAGATTAGGGAATTCGTTGGACCCCTCCTCACGCTCACTTGTAGCGTCAGGGTCTGTAAGTTCAGCCTGCCGGTCTGCCGTGTGGCGTTCTGCCCTGGCGACATCATCTGGCTCCTCCTCCTCCTCTCAGATGTGCTGGTCCTCCTCTCCCAGGATGACAGGCTGCTCTTCTATCCCAGCGTATTAAAGACCCAACTCCCCTCCATCCATCCTTAAGTTACCCCACCCCCCATACATCATCCGTGGATCCTTCCTCCACCTCCCACCTTGTGAAGAGCATCTCACAAACTTCTACCAGGACCTTCCTGGATTCATCACGTCATTGTTGTATCATGTACCTTCCACTGCTGCCACAGCTTTATTTTCTGTTTGTGATTTGGCTTCTTTCCCACTCATTTTTTAAGAACAGGGGTATGTTTGTTTGAAAAGCCTCTTATGAGTTTCTTCCATTTCTCCTCCTAAGTGTTTTTAGGACATCTTAATTGCGTTGTTACAGAGCTTTGTGCTGAAGCAGTGCTGCCTGCGCTACAAAAATAAACTGAACATGACTTCCAGTGTAAGCCAAATATAATTTTTCATGGTTTACATTAAAACATCATTTGTTTTAAAAAAGACACCAGAAATCAGTCTGCGTTACAGTCACCGCTTCCAAAGCAGTCAGCGAGCTTCCTGGCAGTCCGCTCGGCGAAGCTGACCTTCCCTCGTTTCTTCAGGGAGGCGGTGTACTGGTTGGATTTGAGTTTGGAGTAATAGTCGGAGAATTTGTTGAAGAGGATGGATATGGGCAAACCGTTCAGGATGATTCCAAACGCGATGCAGACGAAGGCGAAGACGCGACCCAGGACCGTCTCTGGGTAAACGTCCCCGTAACCCACGGTGGAGATGCTGACCTGCGGGGGAGGAGAGCAGCCGAGGTTTCAACATCCTCTTTAACACGAGTGTTGATTGATAAGTTCTGTGCCTGACCCATGAGCGCTCGAATATTTTAGTTTTTCATTTGATTGTGTGATTCTAACCTTCAAGTTGGAGACGTAGCCGAGGACAAGATGGACAAACTAGTCCAACATGCATTATGTTATGATTATGGACCTGCTGGCTGCTAACCATGATTGTGGTTTTGAACTAGTTTGACGTCCTTTGGCCTCTCAGACGTCCCCGTCTTCAGAAAGACAGTCAGGTTTTAGCTGGAAGCCGTTCGGCTCAGATGATGAAGAGTTTTCTGGTAAAATCCCTGCAGCGTCTTTAGCAGACGTGTGTTGAGTTATGCTGGATTCACATGCTAAGCGTTAGCGTTGCGCTGACCTGGGCGTTCCATTATTGTGTATTGGGAGCTGNGGATTCACATGCTAAGCGTTAGCGTTGCGCTGACCTGGGCGTTCCATTATTGTGTATTGGGAGCTGAACAGTGACTCCTAATGTCACGTCACGCCACCAAGCGCAGCGTGACGCCAGATTCTCCGTTTGACCAAAGTTCAAGTTCAAGTTGAACTTTAACCTTTCCGACGCGCAACCAATCAGAGCACTGCTGTAACCAGAAGCACCACAACAATGGAGGAGGAGCTTATAATCTGTAGAGTATACAACACGACTTTGAAATCGTATCATGATCTGGGAAAAAAAAAAAAAAAAAAAAAAAANGTTTTTTCGCTTTTCTTCTCCTAATAAGAGCATTTTTGTTTTTTGCGATGTCCATGTCGCTACCCAAGTCAAAAAACAGAAATCCGATTTTAACCATGAATGTGCAAAGATGGCGTCTAGGCTACATCCTGTCTTTACAGTCCATGGTAACCGTTAAGTTGTCATTAGCAACAAGCGCTTCCTGTCAGTGCGAGGTTGAGCTCAGACTCCGTGCAGCAGAACGCTAAACGCCCAGGTGAGCGGCAACACTAACGCTTAGCACGTGGATCCGGCCTTAGAGCATTCTGCCATAGGCTCACAACTTATCAATCAACCTTTACATTGATATGCGGTTAGTTACAGCCGCCCACCACCACGCGTGAGGAATGCTGGTGAAGTTGGTGCGCGGCATGTCGTGCTCCACGGTGAACACCATGGCGGAGAAGCTGAAGATGCCCATGGCGATGAAGAGGAAGAGGCAGCCCACCTGCTGGTAGCACTGCCGCAGCGTGAAGCCGAACGCCCGCAGACCCGTGGAGTGTCGCGCCAACTTCAAGATACGGAAGATCCGCATCAGCCTCATGATCCGGAGCACCTGGCAGAGCTTTCCCACCTGTCCCACCACCTGCATGTCAGCCTCGTGCTTCATGTAGTTCTCCTCGTTCTCGAAGATCTCCAGGATGAGCTGCAGGTAGAGCGGCAGGATGGCGATCAGGTCCACGGTGTTCAGCACGCTCCTGCTGAAGGAGCGCAGGTCAGGCGTGGACGCCAGGCGCAGCAGGTATTCCATGGTGAAGAAGGCGATGCATGTGGACTCCACGTACTCCCAGTAGGTCTTCCCGCTGAGATGACCTGCAGGAGTTCTATACTGCATCTCCTCCACCGTGTTGAGCGTCATGGCAACCAGGGAGATGAGAACAAACAGACTGGAGGCCACCGCCATCAGCTTGGCTTTGATGGAGGAAAAGGGCTTCTCCATCAGGTTCCAGATGGCTCGGCGCTTCTGACCCATGAACATGTCCTGGAAGAGCTCCTCGTTCTCCTCGATCTCCACCTCGGCCTCCAGCTCCCTCTGGATCTTCAGCTGCTCGTTCAGCTCGTCCTGCCGCTCCTCGAAGGAGATGTGGCAGCAGCGGTGGGTGTTCTTGATCCTGACGCCCCAGTAGTTGATCTCCTCCAGGAAGTTGCGGGGACACAGCTCGTCTTTGATCCACAAGACACCCGTCCTGTAGAAGTTGAAGATGCTGTGGAAGACGTCCGGGTCCCTGTCGAAAAAGAACTCGTTGTTGGACACCGTGTAGTCGTCGCACAGGTCCAGCTTCATGTTGTGGTCCGTGTAGGTGGCCAGACGCCCGATTCTGGTCTTGGGGTACTTGGCGGCCATCTTGTAGGCGATCTGGTAGGATTTCCCTCCGACGTTGATGTTGATCATGTAGTTCTTCTTGGTGAGCGAAACGTGCTTGGTGAGGATCTGCGGGACGGAATCGTCGTCTTCGTCCTCGTACTCGGCGTAAATGTCGTAGATGTCTTTGCTGAGCTCCTGCATGGAGCTCCACGTCTTCAGGCAGCTCTCCTTGGCTAACAGAAGGTCCGAGCTTCTCCGGTTCACGCTGGAATCTGTGACTTTGTAGTTGGGGAACAGACTTTGTCTCCTGGTCCTGATCATCTTGCTGGTGCTCCCCATGGTGACCTCCTCAGCAGACGGCGAGCTCCCAGCGTTCCCGCCGGCGTTCTAATAGCGCCGTCACCCAGGCGTGGAGGACGCCAGCAGGACGCCTCGTTAATGTTGCTGACTGAGAGGCTCGGCGCTTACAGACGTTTAAGTCCGTTTATCCTCTGTGAGCTCCGCCTCACGCTGCTGTCTTCATAAAATCATTTTATTTCTGATGATTCCAGCAGAATAAACCATAATCACCATGTTTTCCCAACATGTATGAATAAATGAACACGCCTCACGCATTAAGGAAGTTATAATGACAGGCTGTGATTATAAAATACATCACGCTTGTTATATTTTCACACGTCTGCAAAATAAAATTATTGACTTTTCAGAAATATCATGCAGAATATGTAATTCACTAAAAGTCCCTTTTTTCTGGACTAAAGTAAGAATTCTGTTCTTTTATTGAAGCGATTTAAGTTTCTGAAGGAGAACAAAGGAGGAGGAGGAGGAATAAAAGAGGACAAAGGCTTTAAGTATTAGCCTACTTCCTGATCGGGTGTGTGTGTGTGTGTGTGTGTGTGTGTGTGTGTGTGTGTGTGTGAGATGGGGGGGTGTTGACACAGATGCTCTTAGATTTAATCTGACGTCAGATTTATGAAAAAACATCAACTTAAAGCTGGAATATGTATGGAACAACTACACACACACACACACACACACACACAACACTGNTTAAAGCTGGAATATGTATGGAACAACTACACACACACACACACACACACACACAACACTGTGACAAGATTTATACTGAAATTAAATAATCTTATTGGATATATTAGATTATTGCTCATTAAAGGAGCATACCAGTGATTTTGCATGTTACAGCCAGTGACTACAACTACATACATGTTACATTACTGCCAACCATTTTCTCAAAAAATACTACCTGAGCAGTGTATTTTCCTGTTGTTTTTCCTACCTTCCACACTGCCGTTGGGTTCAGTTCATTCCAGAACTTTATTAAAATCAACTTGTTGATGCTTGAAATGTTCTGATAAATAATCATCACAGGAAACCAAACATCCTGATCGAACACGGAGCTACATGGATGAAAATGTATTCCTCCGCCAGGAAATATAGTCCCAGGAGAAGACGGCTTTTACAGAGAAATAAAAACAGCCGTGCCTTCTACTCTCAGACATACGTGTCCGCAGGTGAAACGTTGAATTTTAAGGTGTGTGTATCACCTGAACGTTTGATTTTGAAAGATTAGGAGTTTTAAAAAATAACAGGAAACTAAAATACAGTTTTATGTTTTGGAAAATGGTTGGCAGCAGCGTAACGCGTATGCAGGCTGTACTTATTAACTCAAACATGCTAAATCACCGTTATGGTCCTTTAACACTGCCGGCTGACCAGAAACAGCTTTCATCATGTCAAATAAAAAAATCTTATAATAAATGAAAATACTGAACATTTTAACGTTCAGATGTCTGTAAGTTTTCAGCTGCTTCCTGTATTTTTGTCTCGGTTCTATTCTATTCTATTCTATTCTAGAGTTTACATCTAGAATTGACAGATTCTCTTCTTTCATCCCAAACAAAACCTAAGCAGACGAACACGAGTCAATCCAACTTCATCTCCATTTTATAAACCTGTTTGTCCTGTTAGGGGTCATGGGGGGTGGAACCTATCCCAGAGGTCACTGGGTGAGAGGCAGAGTTCACCTGGAAAGGTGAACTCCAGTCTGTCTCAGCGCTGAGACACAGACAAACTCATTCACCTGCATGTCTGTGGAGGAAGGCAGAGGAAACCCACGCAGACACGGGGAGAACACGCTAACTCCACACATGAAGGACCTGGCCGGGCTCGAACCCAGGACCTTCTCTCTGTGAGGCCACATGCTAACCACTCTTAGCCTCATTCAGCTTCATTTGATTATTTAGCAGTTTGTGAAACTTCATCATCAACAGGAAGTGTTTCTGATCCACTCTTCAGGCTCTACGGAAAGCCAAACGCGCCAAAATTAACTACATAAAAACGATATTATGAAATAAATAACTCTATGAAAAAGTCATAATTATTATTAGATCTTATTTCATAACAACACTTTTATTTCATAAAAACACTTTTATTTTATACTGTCTCTTATTTCACAGCACCTTTTTCATCATGTCTTATTTCATTACGAGAGTTCAGGCGAGATTTGAGATCCAGTGGGCGTGGCTTACACTGCTCCGTTATTCCGGGTTTCAGACTGAAGTCGCTTCAAAACGACCAAACGTTCAACTACAACGACTAAACTGTCACCAAATTAAGTTTTGAGGCTTTTTCATGAGAAAGTAGCTGCTTAGAATTCAGATATATGGTCGACTGATTAAAATAAAGCTGAATTAACGCGTAAAGCCACGCCCACTGGATCGCAAATCTCACCTGAACTCTCGCGATGAAATAAGACAGGTAAAAGAGAGAGACTTAAAATAGGACATTATAAAACAAAAATGTTATTATTAAATAAAAACGGTGTTGTGGATTAAAAAAGAGATTTATAAACGGGACATTACAAAATAAAAGTGTTGTTATGAAATAAGATTTAATAATATAATCACTTTTGCATAGAGTTATTTATTTCACAATATTATATATTTAATTTTGGCGTGTTTGGCTCAAACTTTATCAAATCTTCCGTGTTGATCTTATTCTAGTCCACGCTGCAGATCTGCTCGTAGCATATCCTAAAAAAAAAAAAAAAAAAANAAAAAAAAAAAAAAAAAAAAGCAGCGACGCCTCAGAAACAGACAGGCTGGACGCATCGTTTGACCGGGATTAAAGTCTTCTGCTGTTTCCTGTCCGTCTTTACTCGCAAGATTTACGGATCAAACTGAGTAAAAATCTGTGAAAGCTGCTTAGTACAGCAGGAATGCAGGTTATAATCCGTAGACGTTATGTGGCTGCATGCTGCATTAATCCTGCTGTCATATGCATTCTGTGGTTTTTACAGCCGAAAACACCAACAGATTTATCCTGATGCTGCGTTCAGGCTCTGCTTCAACAAAACAGCAGGTAACACCTTCAGACTGAGATTACAGAGGTTTTATCAGGAAATCCCAGCAGCGTCTGAAGTTCCAAACCACGCTCCACTTATTCCAGACGTCTTTCAGCCAAAACTTTGACTTTTTACTTTATCTGCTGGTTTTAACAGATTGTAGTGTTGCAAAGGTTAAGTCTAAAATTATCGACACACTATATGTTATTTGTCTGTTGCAAGATCAAAATTGTATATATTAAATGGTTATACTAGTCTTGGCATAATGCAGCCTCAAGGGGGCACAAGCCAGTGTCCTCCTTGTGCCGGTCCCAAGCCCAAATAAAT
>VXCM01003737.1:0-33817 GCA_014773175.1 Lucifuga dentata | reverse complement strand
CTGCTGCTACATTACTGCTGCTGCTACATCACTGCTGCTACATTACTGCTGCTACATTACTGTTGCTACATCACTGCTGCTGCTACATCACTGCTGCTACATCATTGCTGCTACATTACTGCTGCTACATTACTGCTGCTGCTACATCACTGCTGCTGCTACATCACTGCTGCTGTATCACCGCTGCATGAAAAAATTAAAAAAATCTCTATTATCTGACATTTGGTTAATGAAATGATTAAAGTGATCTTCGTTGTAACAGCCTGAAGCGTCGAGGACAAGTTGATTTATTCTGTAAATCTATTAATATGGATCTTTGTCATCTAAAATGCCTGACATAGAAGAATCCAAATTCCCGTAAACAAGCAGATGAACCAGCTTTAGAAATGATGATAACTGTGATATTTTATGTGTTCATGCTGAATAATCCTACAGAAATCAGTCTGGAGGTTTTTTTCTCCGCGTTTCATCAGAGTGCGAGAAAAGCTGAAAATGTGGATTTTAAAAAGCAGTTTGTCTCGGCGGGTTTGAATGAAAACAGTATTAGGTAGCTGCGACATGTTCGCTGAAACAGGAAGTTTTCTTCTGACGTTTAAACCTCAGAAAAACTCAGATTTCACCTTTCAAACATTTGTTTTCTCCTCCTCTTCTTCTTCTTCTTCTTCTTCTTCTTCTTCTTCTTCTCTGGATTTTCCGGCAGCTGGCGTCCATAATGTTGCATTACTGCCATCTTCTGGATTTAACTATTTCCAGCACAATCCAGATTATTGGTCCAGTTCTCTCCAGAATTCAAACAGAAATCTCCGGCCTTTTCCAGCTGCATCACATTCTAGAATTCTCTTCATCCCAGTCCTGATATTCCAGCTTTCTTCCTATAAACATGTCTTGTCTTTCCGTTTCACATGTTCTACAGTTTCAGACATTAAGCAAAAATCACACAACTTCCGTTTCACTTCCGGGTTAGCTTCTCTAACGTTAGCTTTGGGTTCTGAAAATATTTTTTTGTGTTAAATTTTATTATTATTTAATGTTCTCTCTGAAAACTGAAACCTGATACCGTAGTCTCAAAGGCGCTCATGTTTCTGCTGCTATAATGTGGAATTCTGTTCGTCATTTAACTGAGTTAAAACAGGTTAAAACTACAAATCCCATCAGGCATCGCGCTGAAACTACAAGCTCTGACAGATAAACTCATGACCTGATTTTTTCCAGTATTTTTTTTCACACGTTTTTACTGCTTTTCTCACAATTTTCTAAGCTTGAGAAAAAAAATCATGTTGATTTGTAAGAGACTGGTTGAAATCTCAGTGGCAGCTTTTTCACTTTTTTTTTTTTTTTTTNTTTGAAGAAAATCAGTGACAGACTAAATGACTTAATAACATGCAGATGTTTTTTTTTTTTTATCAGTTTCTAATACACAGCATCAATTTTCCCAGGAAAAAAAATTAAATTCACACATGAAAATCTCAAACTCACAGTTGAAATAACACATTTCATTCACATTTGGACTTGCAGTTTTTTTACATTTATAAATAAATCTGTTTTTTGAACCTGTCTAAATTTGCTGTTAAATTTGTTGCACTGAGCAATTTAGACAAAAAAAAAAAAAAAAAAANAAAAAAAAAAAAAAAAAAAATCCAGATATAATAACTCTGTTTCTTCTCAATTTGTAGACCTGATTAAAAGTCACAATTTGAGTTTTTAGCAATTTTTTGATGGATTAAAATAAAAAATACTGTAACATGTTATTAATTTCTGGACAAAAAAATGCTGAATAAAGTGAAATGAAACAGATTCTCTGTCAGTAATAAGATGAAGAACTTTCAGGAAAGTTCATGGATTCAAGCATTTACAGTATTTATGGTACATAGTAGGAGTCTGTGACGTCATAAAAACAGATTGTGTGTTTCTCTGTTCATTTTAAATCTTTTCATGGACATAAAGTTCAGCTGACATCACACAGGAGACTGCTTGCTTTGCTTTGATTTTTAATCTCTTTCCACAGAATTCACCACAAAGATAATATGATTTTTATGCAGCAAGTACAGTAAATGTTCAGACGTGAAAAATAAACATTCACCCATCACAATAACACTTTTACTCAGCTGTAATTAACCCAACATGTGTCACTTTGGGCGAGCTTTAGTTTTGAAAAGCAGTTCACCAGTTGTTATATCTTTAGTCAGAATATTGGTTGATAAATTCTCTTTTTATCCGTTTTATCAAATAAGAAATGTGATAAAATAAAATAAAGATAAAACAGCATGATAAAATGCCAGACAGCAAAGTTTTCACATCTAAACCGCAGAACGACAGCAAAACACTCAGATCTTCTTTTAATCACCTTCCTCTTCCTCAGTTCCAACTCTTACTGTCAAAACTTCTCCTTAACGTCAGAAAGCAGCCGTGTAATTAACATAAACATCAGTAACTTGTTGTTAGTTCATACTTTTATCCTGTGATTGGTTGTCAGATATTTGGAGGCGTGGCCTATTTGCTATAAGATGACATAACTCTTGAACACATTACAGCTGAACTTAGACAGGATCTGACTGATCCTGTCTGGCGTCATGCCGCCTGTAGGTGGCGCTACAGAAGTCATGAGTCTGATGTTTGGTGTTTATGAGATGAAGGTGATTCTGTCATCGGCGAGGCTGAACTCGCTCTGGCATCGTTTGCTCTAGCCTGCGTAGGGAAACCTGAGGAGCGCAGCCTGTCCGGGGCCGAGCCGCAGTGCTGCCAGGTCCACTCGCTCGTCTGCAGGCAGAGAGCTGCTGTTGGTGCTGAGGACCACCGCCGCCTGCTGGGGAAGCCCCTCCCCCTTCAGCTCCAGCTCCGCCTCCTCCTCTGCCCAGTTGAAAGTTGCCAGGTAACGCTCGCTCTGGTCCCAGGCACGCAGGTACGCCAGGGAGGAGGAGGAGTTAAAGAGGAGGACGAAGTCTCCGAACTGCAGGGAGTAACGTTTCCTCCGCAGGTCGCTGAGCGTCTGGAAGAATCTACGGCAGGACAGACGCTCCTCCTCCTCCTCCTCCTCCTCCATACGCCAACATTCATAAAGCTATTACTCATACTCATAATATCTGTTATTCATATTCATAAAAACTACTACACAATATAACATAATTATAATGCAGGACTAACAATCATAAAAACTCATTACACAGTGTAACACAACGCTAATAATCATACTAAAGTATTTATGACACAGATAACGAGTCATTTTTTGGTTCATATGATGAATAAACTTCAAACTCCGTGTCTGTTTCTTACCTGCAGAAATTTATTCATCATAATATGAATTATGTTTCTTACCTGTAGAGTTCCAGTCAGCTGCTCATCTGAGTCCCAAAGCATCTTGGGAAATTTGGTGCCCTTTAAAACATGTGATAAATGATCAAGATCATACAAATAGCCATTATCACTTTAATAATTAATAATCATATGTGGTTACTTTCTTGTTACCACTCTGAACACCTCAGCAGTCGCTTAGCAACCATCAACCACCTACTCCTAACAACAACTCCTAACAACCACCTGCCAGCGTCAGGTATGAAGCGTCACCTTCATGCTAACGTCATGTGTAACATGTTAACATGTTTCATGATAATGACAGCATATTAGCATGCTATGTTAGCATTAAAGGACCATACTGAGGGTTTTACTCTATATAGCATACTAACCACATACGTGTTACCATACTAACAACCAAAACATAAAACTGTATCCAGTCATACATGTTGAGCTATGTTAGCATGAAGCACTGTCAGACTGCTGACAGGAAGTAGATCCTACCTCGTCAGTCAGGCCGATCTCATCTCCGTAGTTGAAGACGGGCGTCCCGGGCAGCGTGAGCAGCAGCAGCTGGTGCAGCCTGACCAGAGCCGGGCCCAGAGACGCCAGGTGACCTCCGACCCCCAGGCTCCAGGCCAGCCTGGTCTGGCTCTGAGTCGAGTACAGGTGCTGGATGGACTGAGCGCGCTCAGTAGCGTCCGCATTGCCGGGGCGGAGGACGTTGGAGATGAGCAGGTCGACCCCGGTGGAGAAGAGGAGGCCGGACACGTCTTCAGCCGAGCGTGCCTCCGTCACGCCGATCAGGACTCTGGAAAATAAACGGATACGAGAGGAAATGATCTCAGTCCTTCAACTCCTTTTTCTCTTTTCCCTCCTTCAAAACCTAAAAACTCAGTTTCCTCCAAAGCGACGCCATTTTTTTACAGATTCAGATGCAAAATTTCTTTCAATGACGTGACAAGTCAAGAATTACAACAGAAAGTCAAGAATGACTCACAAAGCTGGAAATGCTAAAAAAAACAAAAAACACAGGAAGTATCCTACAAAATGTAAAATGTTTCTGATAAAATCAAAGTTCTTACAATCTCAAACTATTTTCCAGGCGGCTACAAACGAAGTCGTTGAAGGTGACTCACCTTTTCTTAGACTCCGCCCCCGTCCCGTTCTGCACAATGGCTCTGATGTCCGTCCACAGAGACGGAACCATGCTCGCCACGTGCTCCACGCCCGCCAGCTGAACGCCATCCACGCCTTCGTTCAACCAATAAACCAGAGCGGACTGAGGAGAGAAAAACACTTCCTGTTTAACTTCAGCTCATCATCAGGTGGAGTTTATGTTCTTGCTGCATTTTCTCAGACGGCTTCTTTCTTTTTTTCTTTAGTTTTTCTGAAAAGGCGGAGATTTTTTTAAACACCTACAGCTCCCATGAGCCTTAGCTGCAGGTGACCTCAGTGACCCCAGGTGAGCTCACCTTCAGCCTCTCAGCCACGTTGGTCACGCTGACGTTGGAGAACCAGGGTCCAGATGATCCCTGGTAGTTTGGCGTCAGATCCAGAACCACAGAAATCCCTGCAGGAAGACATGCAGAGTACTTTTACTCCATGTTACGCCTGGCTCAATGGCGCACGAAGTATTGGAGGAAACACAACGCAAGACGTTTTATTTACAACTATTTACAAAATAAATGAGACAATGAGAGATGGAAGGCTGAGTCCAGACAAGCACTGCAACACAAAACGACCAAACGGGTGCGGCGATGGAGGATCCCATCCGCCTGGAGCAGGTACTGGTCTTTTAACCTGTAGTGGAAGCATTTGGGCCCAGATGCAACCACTCAGCTGATGATCCTAGCTCCACCTCCTGATACCTGGCTGGACACAAGTCGTTAAAGAGAGCGACCAATCAAAGGGACACTCCCCCCCTCAAGATTGAGGTCCTAGGAGGAAACTCGATAGGAACCATCTAAACTAATAATACCCAAATACCAGTGTAACAACTCAGGTATAACCTTATCCCCAAAAATGTGAAACATATAAACATGCTTTACTTAACTTAGTGTCGACAGCGGGATCCCGATGTTGTGCACCCTGCTGACGACCCGGAAAAGCAAGCATCAGGACAAACAATAACAAAACGATCACACAGGTGCCCGAGACAGAGCGTCCGCCCCGACGCTGTCTGTGCCCCTGATGTGATGGATTACAAGGCAAAAGGACTGTAGTGAAAGTGACCGTCGGATTAACCTCTGGTTTGGACACTTGAGTGAATTCAGGAATGTAAGGGGATTGTGGTCGTAAAGACCTCTATGGGCAGCCCTGAACCCACGTAAACGTAAAAATGGCGCAAAGCCCAAACAAGTGCCAAGGTTTCTTTTTCTACCACAGAATAGTTCAACTGATGTTTATTGAACTTTTTGGAAAAATAACAGACAGGTCTATCGATTCCGCAGGAATTGGTCTGAAGCAACACTGCCCCTGCCCCCACGTGACCGGCATCCACCTGCAACTTGAACGGTTGATCCATGCGCGGGGCGGCCAGCACTGGGGTAGAATACAGCAACGCCTTTACATTTTGGAAAGCCTGCTGACATGAAGAAGACCAAAAGAACTTAAAGTTATTTTTCAGCAAGTTGGTCAGTGGAGCTACCACAGAAGAAAAGTTCTTGCAAAAACTGCGGTAGTAGCCCACTAGACCCAGGAAACGCATGAGCTCCTTTTTAGTGGTAGGTGGTGGATACTTCTGAATTGCTAACACTTTAGCACACACTGGGCGCACCTGACCCTGGCCCACAACACGCCCCAGATAGGTCACGGTTGCTCTCGCGAACTCGCGTTTCGCCAGATTTACCGTGAGGCGCGCAGCAGCCAAGCCTTCAAAAAGGGAACAAATCCGCACCATATGACTTTTCCAGTCCTCGCTATAGATGACAACATCATCAAGGTATACAGCACAGCCCTCCAAATCCCAACCACCATATTCATTAGACGCTGGAACGTGGCAGGAGCGTTCCGGAGGCCAAACGGCATGACTTTATATGAATAAAGCCCAGAAGGNGCTGGAACGTGGCAGGAGCGTTCCGGAGGCCAAACGGCATGACTTTATATGAATAAAGCCCAGAAGGTGTAATAAAAGCAGCGATCTCCAGCGCTCTAGCTGACAGCAGAACCTGCCAGTAACCCTTCAACAAATCAAACTTGCTCACGAATTTTGCTNCGCTCTAGCTGACAGCAGAACCTGCCAGTAACCCTTCAACAAATCAAACTTGCTCACGAATTTTGCTGACCCTACTAAGTCAATGCAATCATCCATTCGGGGTAATGGGTATGCGTCAGGTTTAGTTACGCTATTGACTTTTCGGAAATCAGAACAAAACCNATTCGGGGTAATGGGTATGCGTCAGGTTTAGTTACGCTATTGACTTTTCGGAAATCAGAACAAAACCGCGGAGTACCGTCTGATTTGGAAACCAGGATGCATGGCGAAGCCCAGCTGGAAGATGATGGTTCAGCTATGCCGTTGTCTAACATATATTCTACCTCCGCGTCTAAGATCTTCCTCTTTTCAAACGGTACCCTGTAAAATCTCTGTTTTATTGGACTTGCATCCCCCACATTTATGTCGTGCTCAACCAAGTGTGTCTGTTGGTACATCACTAAATAAACGTGGAAAACCTCTAATCAGCGCAGCCAGTTCCGTGCGCTTCGGCGGTGGCAGATGTAACAGTAAACTTTCCAGATTATTTAAAGCCTCGGTATTTTTAAGTCGCCCACACACAAGACCCTGGTCCAGCGGGCCCAGCCCGTCCTCCTCCCCCCTTGTAAGGCGAGAAGTCCGCGCTGACCACAGGCCCCGCTAAACACACCGGCTCCGCGCAGACCGAACGCTGTGCGCCGNGTCCGCGCTGACCACAGGCCCCGCTAAACACACCGGCTCCGCGCAGACCGAACGCTGTGCGCCGTCCTCCGCCAGCGAGGATGCACGCGTATAATATGGCTTCAGCAGGTTCACATGACATAACTGAGAAGTTTTCCTCTTCTGTGGGGTTGCAATCAAATAGTTTTCCTCTGAGATTTTTTCCAGGACCGTATGAGGACCAGTGAATTTAGCCTGGAAGGGAGAGTCTATGATGGGTAAGAGGGCAAGGACCTGATCGCCAGGATTAAACTGACGACGCTCCTATCGACGACGCTTTCTATCGTACAGACGCTTCATTTTATCTTGAGCCGCAGTCAGTTTGTCCTTTGCAAGCTGCCCTGCCACATACAACCTCTGTTTAAACCCATTGACATAGTNGCAGTCAGTTTGTCCTTTGCAAGCTGCCCTGCCACATACAACCTCTGTTTAAACCCATTGACATAGTCGATCAAATTTGTAGGTGGGTCCTGGCTGTCCCAGCCAGCGTGCAACACCGCCAGAGAAGAGTGCCTAAACACCAGGTCATTGGGGCTAAACCCTGTGCTTTCCTGCATGACTTCTCTCGCAGCTAACATTAACCTCTTCCCAGTCTTTACCTATCTGCACGCAGTATGAGCGGAGCAATGATTTTAAGGTCTGGTGAAACCGCTCCAGTGCGCCCTGACTGCGCATGATAGACTGGCCATGCTTAACCCGGAGGTGTTTCAAGATCTGCGTAAACATTTGTGACGAAAAGTTCGTACCCCGATCACTTTGTATGATTCTCGGGATACCAAAGATTGAAATGAATTGAAACAGCGCTTTCAACCAAAGGGATGTGACACTCCAGTACTGAAGTATTATTTACAGGTACTGCTACTTTACTTGAGTATTCCGTTTTGTAAGGTTTTCTATTTTTCCTTCTCTTATAGCAAAATACTGCATGTAAAGTTTATTCTATGAAGGACATAAAGCTTAAATATCCATATATTTAAAAAAAAATCTCTCCTTGCTGAGGGAGCTTTTTTTTATTTTTCTAATCTTTAGTTTTTTGACTGTTTTTTGACATTTTTGACTGTTTACTTTAGAAAAGCTGAAGCAGCAGAATGTTATCATCAAACTGTAAAAGCTCTTATTTCTCAGAGTATGGGATTTTCTAACAGCTCATAACCTCTGAAACTAAAACGCAAAGTATAAATGAATAAATTTAATCTGTTCTCTAAAACAAATTTGAGTTGCTATAAAGGTTTTTGTTACAACAAAATCTCTTAAAGGAGTTACTAAAAGCCTTATTTATTTTTCCGATGCAGAAATGAGACGAATGAACCCTGACGAGGCTGACTCACCCTTCCTGTGAGCCGACTGGACCAGATCCTTAAACTGCTCCAGGGTTCCGGTGTCAGGGGAAACCTCCTCGAAGCTCAGGCTCATGGGGTCGTCAGGGGGGGCCACGTGGACTGGCCCCAGCACCAAACCCTTCACCTTCAGCAGGACCAGGCTGTCCAGCTTCTGCTCCACGCCTGAGACACACACACACACACACACACATACACACACACGCACGTGACGTGCACTCTCTCATACTTTATATATTTTTTGATTCTTATACTTCATAAAATATTAAACAGTTTTTCTGACCTTGTTGATAATAGAATCAGTGGATGGAATGTTCAATCCCACTGATGATGTCACTGATGATGTCACTGATGATGTCACAGTATCTGATGTATGTCACTGTCTAATGATGTCACAATGTCTGATGATATCACTGACGATGTCACAGTGATGATGTCATTGATGATGTCACAGAGTGGATGCTGTTACAGTATAAATACATGCTTATAGATGCAGCACGTATAGATGATTTCTGATTTGTAAATATGGATCTTTATAACTTCATCTTCAGAGTTTATTGAAAGCAAAATGCTGCAGTTTCACTTCTGCTAAAGTCACTCTCAGCACTATGACACACTTCCTGTTTGCTGCTGTCATCTGGACGCCTTTGAATCTCATGACAGGAAAAAAAAACGATGACAAATGAAAGATTTATGGAGTTTTAGTTGTGTTGTTATTTTTTCAATTTGTTGGTTTTACATCTTTTTTTTGCAGATACAAAGGAAAAGCAAGAGGTTTGTGATCCAGAATGCTGAGAAATCAAACATTTCATGTTCTATGAAATATGAGGGCTCTGGTTGTGTGGATGTAATTGGAGGTTTTTAAACATTTATAGTGTATGTTGTATAAAGTGATGTTCATGTTTAGTGAGATCAGAGTCTGGAGGCTGGAAAATATGCCAGCAGTTGAAAATAAAAACTGTAACCAATCAGATGGTGTCAGGTTTTTGACCAGCCCCGCCCCTCTGAGTCACCATCCAATCAAACTGCCTTTCTGTCCATAGCTAACACGTGATTGGTTGGCTGTTTGTGCAGCTGAATGGTTCTCACCCTTCAGGTTGTGTCCGTCGCTGAAGGCCTGGACGTTTGGGATCTGGTACAGCGTTCCGTCGCTCCACCAGCTGCTGTCTGGGATTTGTCTGCAGCGCGGAGCCTGCAGGATGAGCAGCACCGCCCCCGCCAGCATCCCCACCCAGCCCAGCCAGAACAGCACCAGCAGCACCCAGCGCGTCCACACCCACCTACAACAAAACCAAACACGCAGCAAACAGCTCAAACGGATTTTCCTGACTTTTGATTCTGACATTCATGGTCCCCAGGGGATGAACCCTGATGACCCTGAAGACCTGGGCTGGTCAGGAACCGTTGATGTTTGGGCCTGTAAAGTCCTTTGAGACATCATCGCTGGCGTTGGACTACAAACAAACTTGACTTGACAGAATGATTCAGTGACTTTATATTTATCATCCTCAGAGAACATATAACATGCTAGGATATATAACATGCTAAATATCACAAACTACCATGCTAGCATGTTATAATGCAAATGTTATTAGGTTCATTGTACAGCTGAGACTGAGTAAAGTTGAGGATAATAAACTATAAATCCAATCAGTTATTAATTTTATGTATTTATGAGTTATGATTCATTTGCTGGAAATGTAATAATGATAACATGCTAAACGGGGAAATACAACCAAAAAATAACTTCTTACATTACTTATTGTTTTCTTTCTATGTGTAAAGATTTTAAGAGATCTTTGTAGTCCAGAGCCTAAATTCCATGACCATTCTCTGGCTAAGATGTTTTGATGATTGATTACTTCTGTGGACCCTTTAGAAAACATTTAGCTCCCAGGTCCCTCGCAAACATCTCCGGTTTTTTGTCAGAGGGCCAAATCCAAGATGGCTGCTGGCACCATCGTGAAAAATGAACTTTTGAATCAGAGCACCTAGAATCATTACTTATTTGTGTAAGGTGACGTGACGATTCCAAATCTGACTTTAGTTTGACGTTATGACATCACTTTCACCCAGAAATCCAAGATGGCCGCCATCCAGTAGAGTGAAAACCTAACTTTTGAATGGGAAGTTGAATGTTTTTCAGTGAAAATTGTCCATAAAAGACACCTTTTCCTTTTTAAACTATATTTGACCATTTATTATGGTAGGTCATGACATTATCTTTTGAATGATGTATAATACAACAAGGTTTAAAAAATATAACATGGCTGGACACTGATTTTGAAGGTACAGGTTAAAAATATGGTAAGATATGTATTATAGCCGACGTGTGTGTGTGTGTGTGTGTGTGTGTTACTGTCCCTTTATTTATTTATTTTTTCACGCCAAGATCAGCTATGAACTCATTTTTCACGATGGCGCCGGCGGCCATCTTGGATTTTGGCCCTCTGGCAAAAAAACCCGAGATTTTTGCCAGAGGGACCTGGGAGCTAATTTTTTTAAATAAAGGGTCCATAGAAGTCAAATCAATCATCAAAACATCTTAGCCAGAGAATGGTCACGGAATTTAGGTTCTGGACCTGATTATTAATGTCATTTTGAACAAAGAGCAGCAGTGCTGCACCGCCCTGCAGCGCCGCCCGCTGTCTCTATTCAAACCGCCCAGCCTCTGGATTAAAAGGTGTTTTAGTGGAGCTGTGTGTGTGTGTGTGNTCCTCACCCCGGGGTCCCAGCGACCCGCAGCAGCTCCTCCTTGTTCAGCCCGGTGAACCTCACCTCCTCCTCCTCCTCCTCCTCCTCCGGGATCTTCAGCTTCACGGAGCCGTTTTTCTCCGCCCCTCCACCGGTGAATGAAGCGGCGCCGTCCGCTCCTGCTCCGGTCATCGGCTGCTTCTCCTGCTCCTCCTGATCCAGATCCGTTTCGCTCACATCGGCCTCGGTCGCATCAGCGTCTTTCTGCTCCGCAGCATCCTTCATCTTCTCCGCATCCTTCATCTCAGCATCCCGGACCTCCTGCTGCTCCTGCTGCTCCTGCTGCTCCTCACTCATCCCGATCATCAATACGCAAACCAATCAATACTCCTGATGTAGATCCTGCAGCTCGTCTGTCCGCTCTTCTGTATGTGTGACGCGCAGAGACCGGCTGCTGCTCACGCAACGTTGCGTTAATGCTGCCTTCAGGTGCTGTCAGAAATATGGCAATTCAGTTGCCAGACCGACTAAAATGCGAGCATTGGTCGCAGCTCGTTGATGGGAGAATTATATTCATGATGATGATTTTTTAAAAATAACTGTTGCTGTTCCATCTGTTTGCAATACTTAATTACTGATTTCAGAGCAGCTCAGATTCAGCAGCTTCCTGACAACCATCAGCGTTCATCAGCATTAATAACGGAGTTGTTCAGGGAACCTTTGAAGATCCTCTGAGGTTTTATCTGAAAAATTAAAGGTGCAAATACATTAAATTAGTTTACCTTCACAAAAATACTTAGCAGTCATTCCTTCTTCATGTTTATCCTGTTTTGCACAGGTTTTCTTACTTTTTGTTGGCTTGAGTCTTGACGTTTTATGAGTTCTGGACATTTCATACTTTTATGTGATGTTAAAATGTTCTGATTGAATTTATATTGTTCAGTATATGAATCATTTCAGTTTAAAATGACTGAAAGGTGAAATTATGAGATGAAGCAGCACTAAACGTGTCTTCATCAAGAAAGAACGCTTTATACAAAATAACTATTTTAAAAGCCACATTAAATCTTAAAGACACATTTGATTTTTGCTAAGTGAGACCTTTTT
Organism: Lucifuga dentata; assembly: GCA_014773175.1. NCBI lineage: Eukaryota > Metazoa > Chordata > Actinopteri > Ophidiiformes > Bythitidae > Lucifuga > Lucifuga dentata. The sequence goes on along the minus strand of VXCM01003737.1, from coordinate 21,475 downwards.
ACATTTACAAGCTTATGATGTGCACATGAAGGCAGCATTCAACCGGACTGAGGCAGTTTCTCTAAACTGGCTTCAGAGGCATCAGTAAAACAAAAAAAAAAAAAAAAAAAAAAAAAAAAAAAAAATCATGCTGCATGTGGTGCAGATTTGTATGTATTTAGAAGGTTGACTGATAAGTAGTGAGCCTGCCACAGGAAGCTCTAACTCTGAAATTGTTTATTATCTCCCTATTTATTTTTTTTCCAACTCCACACATTTCTGCCAAAAAAAAAAAAAAAAAAAAACTCCACGGCTGATATGACGTCATCCTCTGACACCAAACAGCTTCCAGCTAAAGATTTTTTCATGTGTGTGAAGATGTGAAAGTCTGAGAGGAAAAATCAGGTGAAACTAGTTCAAAGCAGCGATGATTGACAGCAGGAAGTCAGAATCTCTGCCGCGCTCAGCCTTTAGAGTCACCGAGCTCAAAACAAACCTCAGGAAACAAATTATTACACAGTTGATCACTGGGCTCACTATTTATCAGTCAACCCTTGTCTGTCTCTCAAACCTGCTGACTGTGTGTAACATGCACATTATGCATGTGCACGTGTTGTAATAACTCAGTGTGTCTCAATGAGATCCAGCTGATTCAGCAGTCTGACCAACACGCCGTCACACTACTTCCTGTCACACACACACACACACACACACACACACACACACACACACACACACACAGACACAGCAGATAAACATATGACATATAAAACACTGAATAAGCCCTAAAAATCTCCTGCACTGTTATACAAGCGTTGACTGATAAGTTCTGAGCCTGACACGAGCTTTGGGTCATGACTGAAAGAATGAGATCATGAATATAAGCAGCAGAAATGAGTTTTGCTGCAGGTTGTCTGTTCTCATCCTGGGAGATACAATGAGGAGAACAACCATCAAAGCAGAGCCGCTGCTGCTCGGCGGTTCAGGATGATCAGGAGGTTTTCCAGGCGTGTCCAGCTGGACCAGAACACGCCAGAGGGATCTCATCTGACCCGGGAACGCCTCAGAATCCCTCAGGAGGATCTGTGCTGCTGCCACTCAGACCTGATCCCAGATAAGAGGAAGAAGACAGATGAATGGAATTTACTTTTTTATATGACATTTCAATTTCTTCATTTCTATTTCTTCTTTTCCTTTTCTAACCTTTTTTTTTTAAAAAATTATTTCATAAATTAATGTGGTTGAAAATAACCGATCAACATTTGTCATTAAAACAGTATCAATCTATTTTTACAAAAATATAATTTAAACAACTCAACTTTGTCACACGCGGGGTTCCGTAGTTAAAAAAAAAAAAAAAAAAANAAAAAAAAAAAAAAAAAAAAAGACCGGAAGCGAGGCCATTGCCATGGAGACAGTACAAACACAAATATACCTAACTGCTGCGACATATTTTAACCACACTGTGACGTTTTTACTCTCAGGTAAGATAAAATTTAATTATTTCTATAATTCCTTACAAATACCCGTTTGATATTCACTAATTATTAACTAATATAATTATTATATTCTTTACAGTTTTACAAATAGAAATTTATAACATGTTCATGTCATTTTCATCGCGCTGTGTTTTTTTTTTTTTTTTTTTTTTTTTTTTGTCACATTGAGAATTTCTGTTCTTCATACATTAACGCACAGAAACGTTTCTTATCTATGCGTTAACGGAGCAGTCCGGTTTTAAAGGATCCCACAGGCGAAACGTGGTTTTTAAGGTGGACCGGAAAATTCCAGGAAAGAGTGAGAATAAAACGGAAAGGTTTGTACTGCTGCAGCTTCAAAAAAGTCAGAATGAAATCTTGTAGTTTGATCCAGGTTAGTGACGTTAAGCTGCTGACTTCAGCCTCGGCATGCATGTTTTGGCACATGAACGTCTCAGAACATACTGAACATAGATTAAACATGACGACGGTGAGCTCATATTTTGTCATTACGTCATGAAGTCTCGCCACATGCAGCGACCCGTTTTCAGCTTCAGAAAGCTTCGGTTTCTCATCAATAGTCCAGATTTAAATCCGGACGTGTTTCCTGAACCCGGTCTTTTTTCTGGATTTTTCTGTTCCGGTTTCCGTGTTTCATGAAAACAGACAAATCACGAAACTTTAAAGGCGTTTCCGCTTCTGTTTCTTCGTGTCTTTACGCTTAAACTTTACCTTTTCTGTCAAAGTGAAGGAAACTCGCGCCGGCGCGAATTTAAAAGCGTGCCGTATTACGTCACTTCCGACTGAGGCTGAGTTTTAAACAATTTTCCAGATGAAAATGTACAATTAAAATCCAGTAAATTATAAACAAGCTCTTATGAAATTATGAGCGGAAGGTTTTGACAAAATCTGAATAATGAAGATTAAAGGAAGTTTATAGATCTAGAGTCTCCATGCGTGGCTAGCTCAGAGCTAACGCTAAAGCTAATGCTAAAGCTAACGCAGTGTTAAATACATATAAAACAGTATAAGTACATATAATGACTGTGTTTAATTTCAGCTCCTCACGGTTTGATAAACTGCAAAAATCAACTGATCACATTAAATAAATAAATAAATTAATAATAATAATAATAATAATAATAATAATAATGTGAAGTTTGGTTTGTTATTGGAAAACATACATTGAAAGACTTTTCTGGCTGACATGTTCTTCCCTCTTTACATTAAAGGTCACAGGTCACGGGTAAATCATGCCAAAGAAAACAAAGAAAGGAGGGGGGAGTAAACGGGAGGGATGGACAGAGGAGGAGAAACTCCTGCTCCTGCAGCAGAAAGCTCATGCTGAGGAGGAGCTCAACAGGAAGAAGGAGGAGACGCTCACGCTCTTTCTGAAGGTCAAACACTGTTTAGGATTTATTTTGTTTTTTCGTTTCGTATGATTTGTTGTTGTTTGGATCTAATGTTGACTTTCAGAGAGTTTAATAATTTGTGCTCATTTTGTCATTTTTGGTGATTAATTTTTGATTTTTGTTTTTTAAATCTCAGGACAAGCTGCAGAAGGAAGAAAAAAACACTTCCATCAACCTGCTGAAGCTGAACGAGGCGTGGCGGATGATCCTGCGTCAGATTCGCCATGCTGAGCTGCGTGATGACATCACAGTGTTCAGCCAGAGCTTTGAGAGGAGACGCGACTCTGTGGACAGTTTGATCAAAGTAACTTTAAAGCTCCTGGTGCTGCTTTCTCACTGGCCTGCGTCCATTTCAATGCATTTAGGTACGTTGTCCTGTTTGCTGCAGTGTTTGGTGCGTGACCTGGAGGAGGCGGAGCTTTGGGCAGGGCAGGCATGGTGCGCTCACCTGCAGCAGGTGGATCGTCTACAGGTTCTGCAGGAGAAACGACTGAAAATCCTCCTGCAACTGTGGGAGAAAAGACTGGAAGAAACGCACGCCACGCTGACCAATGAGAGGTCAGAGAGAGAGAGAAATCTGACACAAGTTGTTGAGACAAAGTAATGAACTGTGTGTGTGTGTGTGTGTGTGTTTCAGAGAGCAGATGTCAGTGGTCTCTGAGCAGCAATGTGCCCGTTTGGAGGACATGACCTTTGAACTGCAACATCAGTACCAGCAGGTGGAGGCGGAGCTGCGGAGTCTGTATGAAGACGTCAGAGCAGCCAATGAGTGCGCTCATCAGGAACGGGTACCTGCAGGAAGGGCCAAACGTTCTATCAATGTTCTGTCAGCGTTCTGAATGTTCTGTCAACGTTCTGTCAGCATTCTGAATGTTCTGTCAATGTTCTATCAGCTTTCTGAATGTTCTGTCAACGTTCTGTCAGCATTCTGAATGTTCTGTCAACGTTCTATCAGCATTCTGAATGTTCTGTCAACGTTCTATCAGCTTTCTGAATGTTCTGTCAACGTTCTGAATGTTCTGTCAACATTCTGTCAGCATTCTGTCAATGTTCCGTCAGCGTTCTGCTCAACCTCCACACCACTTTCAGGTGAAATGCAGAGCTAGCTCCTTCATGTGGAGTCTTCATAAAGGCTTCATCTGCCAGCAGGAAAACAGCCAGAACATAAAGACCCTAATCCAGTTTAATCCAGTTTAATCCAGTTCAGTTCATCTGGTCACACCAAGTATCATAACATCTTTTTCTGTAGTTTGTAAAATGTTTCTTGATTCTGATGTTTCTATGGTCATCTCACGTGTCATGTGACAGGAAACAGAGGCTCGTGTCTCAGATGGAGGTGTGGCCACAGACCGTCTGAGTGAAATCTGGATTTATTTGCTATTTTGGTTTTTGGTTTTTCTTCAGATGGCTGAAATCGGGGAGAAAAGTGTAATGAAAACTTCAATTCTGCAACTTGAGAACCAAAACCGTCCGTGGAATACCTCTGAGGAACCAATCCAGAACCAGAACATCAGCATGGGGGCGGAGTCAGACGTGAAGAAGCTGCAGGTTGAGTTCACAGACGAAATAACCGACACATCGTTTATATTTTTATTTTTAATTCAGCTTTCTTGTTGTTCCTCAGGACACCATCTGTAAGCTAAAGAAGACGCTGAAGTCTAGCGAGCGAGAACACGAGACGGCGGTGGCGAAGCTGAGCGCTGCCAGACAGGAAGTGACCCAGAAGACTTGTGAGGTCCGGACCGAGATGAATCAGGCTCAGGAGACGGCGAGGAAGCGGCTGACTGAGCTCACCATCTACAGCGACAACGCCGTCAAAAAGCTGCAAGGAGACATCTCTAAGGTACAACATCCTGTCGCCATAGCAATGGCACAACATCCAACATTTCTGCACCACTTCCTCTTCGTGCTCCAACTAACAATCTGCTTTTCACTGCGTTTGTCAATTCAGGGCGAGAGGATTTTACGTCTTGCTAAAGTGTGCTGCAAACAGGAGAAAGTTCTCCCATCATGCATTTCTTCTCTCAGCTCAGAGCTCCAAAGCCAAGACGAGCTAACAGAGATGCTAACGGAGGACGCAGCAAAGGTAGTTTGAGTTCCAAAGGTCACAGGCTCAGTGTCTCAGGAGGGAAGTGCTCACGAGTCCACTTAGATCAGGGCTTAAAGGAGCATACCGGTGATTTTGGCTGCTTCAGCCCAAAAAGTATTATCCACATACACGTTACTTTACCGTAAAACACTTTCTAAAACATCAAGTAGTTTAGTTTTTGTAGAAGCTGGTTTTTTAAAAATTATTATTATTATTATTGTTACTATTTTGTAGGAGGCGCTGGTGTGTCCGGAGGTGCAGCGGTTGTGGCGGCGTGTTAACGTGTCGGTGCTGCAGCGAGAAGCTCAGAGGAAACAGAAAGAGGATCTGAGCAGAGAAAACCAGCAGCTGCAGCTTCTGCTGCGTCAGCGTCTGGACGCCATGACGCTCAGCGACCCGCAAACCCTCAGCCAGTACTGCGGGCCCCTGCTCGCCGTCCACCGGGCCCCCGAAAACCCCGCNCAAACCCTCAGCCAGTACTGCGGGCCCCTGCTCGCCGTCCACCGGGCCCCCGAAAACCCCGCCGCCGTCCCAGCAGAACCGGACAGACAGCGGACGTGTCACCCTGTCACAGAAGCTGCACACGTGTTCAAATACACACAGTAAAAACACGCAACATCCTGTCTGATTCTGAACTGATTTCAGGAAACCAAATCAGACAGGAAGATGATACGTCAGAAAAAAAAACAGGTTTTTCTTCTTCTGTGGTGCAAAAGTCAGTGCTGATGTGATAATTTATAGCAAAACAGCTGTTTTATGAATAAACCATCCAATAGAAACACAGAATGACACGTTAATCAGTTTTTGCTGCTTGTTGGTCTACAAACATTAAACATGGCGGTTTTTGCTGTGGTCACACCGTGTTCGAGTCTTTACGAGTCCCGACGTGACGATGCTGACTTGTTTCAGTTGTGTAAATTCCTCAGAAATCATTTGTTTACAGTGAAAACATTTTACTTTGAAGTGGTTTTGATCCGATCACCATTCCTCTGCCCCAGCTTTTATTTTGGCAGAACATAAGCTGGAGTTTCTTTTGGCGTGTGGAAAGTGTTTCTGGGGTTAAAGGTCAGACAGAAAAAGCAGCAGGAGCGTCTGTACAGGTACAACATTTAATAGTTATTATAGACATTTTATATACATTTCAACAGTTGTATTTTCTATGTGGTACAATCTTTAAAATCTGCTGTTTCACCGTTTAAATCAAAAAACCTTAGAAAACTCATCAAAACTCCAAACTCATCGGAACTTTTTTCCATTTTTTGGAAGACTAGAAAAAATACTTTTATTTTATTAATCATGCATTAACAAACAGAGTCTTTAGTTACAGGTGAAGATGCTGAAAATTAATCTGACAGGAAACAGATTCCATATGAAACTTTTCGTGTCACAAATCCCTCAACGTAGAAAAATAAAAGGACTAAAACTGGAATTTAATAAACCGCCATGATAAAATTCAGAGCGGGCTGGGACGTTCAACCAATCGGCTTTCAAAACCTGCTCCAGGAGGCCCGTGATTGGACCGTTTGGAACGATATAAATAACTTTATTCCTGCTTGTTGAAGCTGCGATGAAGAAAATCTGAGGCGATAAAAGTGAGAAAAAAAAAAAAACAATGAGAAAGAGGAGGAGCTCAGAGTGGGCGGGGCTCCAAAACAAACTCCCTCACCTGAAACAGACAGGGCAACAGGCTCCGCCCCCTCACGCTGAGTCTAATTTGGTATGAATCAAGCAGTAAAGTGGGCGGAGTTATTTCTGACATTAGGCTGCAGAGTTTCGTGCATTTATTTCTGGATTCTGGATTTGATTTCTGGCTCTGCTCTATGAACTCTATGGAGACTCTGGATTTTGAGTTTCCATGGCAACAGACTGGGATAGCAGCAGTTCAATCATGACGGGTTTGGTTGCTGAATCTTCTGAAGGAATAAAGTAAATCTGAGCATCAATCATTCCACTGAAGAATTAAAAAAAATTCCCCGAGATGATGCTGAGTTTTGATTTTGGGTGAAATGTTCCTTTAAATTCCTCTGTAAACATGTTTAGTGTTTTGTCTGTCAGGAAGTAAAAGGGCGGGGCCGGGAATGTTGGGACAACAGGATTGGATGGGAATGAAGACTTCTCTTTTGAAAAGTGGACTCCTGATTGGCCGTTAGGAGACGTTTAAATCCATATAAAAGGATTAAAAAACTAGATTTATCTTACTAAACAATCAGAACTGACGCCGAGCCCCAAACAAGCAGGGTTCAATGGGCGGGGCTTCATTGCAGGGCTCTGATTGGCCCACCAGGGGCTGAGGTCATTCTAACCAATCCTTTCTCACCCTCAGCCAGACAGCCAATCAGCTCTCACCTTGTCCAGGAGGCTGATTGGCTGCGTTTGCATGGCAACAGAAAATCTGCTTTTAAACTGAATTTAGCAGCAAAGTTTTGAATTTGTTCTTATGTGTAAAATGAAAGTAAGAAAAGAGGTTTTGATATGTTTAATGTTTTGACTGACAGCGTGGACGAGACGTGGACATGGAGTTTGTCTCTGCCTGCAGAGTTGATCGCCCTCTGGTGGAACGGAGGAGAAATGCGTCTGCTGCTCCTAAAGATCAAACGTTAAAAACCTGAAGATATGAATCATCAAACATTAAGATTATTCTGCCCAGTCAGATCCTCTGTTATTATCATCTCCCTTCAGCCAATTAGGAACGATTTTAATTATACATCAGGATTATTTAATTCTAAAAATCAGGATGTGAAAATGTTGATTTACATTTCTTAGAAGACAGAAGCAGAGCAGTGGGAGATTTTCTGTCCTCTTCAGGATTAAAACGTCTGGTTTTGACGTTCAGCTGTAAATATTTTATCTTTACACACTTTAAGAAATCCTGAACAGAAACTTTATTTGGAAAAACTGAAAGCGTGACGGAGGTGAGAAGCAGCTGATGTCTGCGCTTTTTCCTCCTCTGCTCCTCCTCTCTGCGTGAGGAGGCGAGCGCTGTGGTGCGGCAGGAGGCGGCGTGTTTGGGCGTGACGGATGAGTGAACGGCAGCGACACACGCTGACCTGCAGGGGGAGCTACAGACGTTTTCACAACGTTTTCACAACATTTGGTGCTTTTTGCACGGCTGGACGTCTCCGTCTCTTCAGTCAGCCACTCGACCTCTGACCTTTCGGTTATGTGTGTGTGTTCAGTCTGACAGAGGGGCGCCATCTTCTCTGTGTGAGTGTGCAGTAGCACTCCTCTCTGTTTGACCTTTGACCTGACTCCTCTGTGTTTGTGTGTGTGCAGACCACCTTCTCTCTCTCTCTCCGTCTGTCAGTGTCTCTTGTCTTGTCCCGCAGGCTCCTCCTCCTCCTCCTCCTCTTCCTCCTGNCTCCGTCTGTCAGTGTCTCTTGTCTTGTCCCGCAGGCTCCTCCTCCTCCTCCTCCTCTTCCTCCTGGTCTAGACATAGACCCTGGCGAGGGCGTCAGCTCCTGCGGAGGCGATGTAGGCCTTGGAGGGGTGGAAGGCCACGTCGTAAATGGCCTCCTCGCTCTTCTTACGATGCGCCGTGATCTCCTGGACGCACGTCTTGCTGTCCAGGTTCCACAGCCGCAGGGAGCAGTCGTGACCTGAGGAGAAACGGAACGAAGGAGAAACACAGAGAGAGGGAAAGAGGAGGAGGAGAGGAAAGTCACGATGAGGAGGAAGTAAACAATCAGCACATCCTGTTCTTCCTGTTTGTACATGAAGTGAGATGATGCTGCAGGACTTACTGCCAGACATCAAGTAGATCCCGTTAGGATCCACCGCCAGACTCGTTACCGCGTCCAGGTGAGCCACCATGGTGTGGATGACTTTACCTGCACGCACACGCACACGCATGCACGCACACACACACACACACACAGGAGGAGGAGGAGTCAGACAGGTACATCATGTTACATGTCAAACTTTTCACACCTTCACTTCCTTGTAAAGCTGGCAGGATTCCCAGAAACGGCCCAGCGTGGAAGCTGCAGCAGGAAGTTGGCGTGTTTTTTGTGGAAGCTGCAGCAGGAAGTTGGCGTGTTTTTGTGGAAGCTGCAGCAGGAAGGTGGTGTGTGCGGCTCTGAGGCGTGTTGTACCTGACTTGTTGTCGTAGAACTTGATGTGGCGGTCCTCGTGTGCGGTGATGGTGACGGGCAGCGTGGGATGACTCACCACCTTGTTGATGTGATGACAGCCTGACAGGAAGAGGACAGAATGGACCCGTTCAAACATTAAAGGACTACACCGGTGGTTTTGCATGCATACACGTTACGTTACCGACACCTTCATTTTCACAAACGTAGTCCTGGAGAGGTAAATATTAGAATTGTTTTTCCTACTTCCCAGACAGCCAACTGGTTTCATGTCATTCCAGTAAAACATAAAAATGAACGTATAAAGGTTTGAAACATGTTGAGATAAATAATCCACCAAACCAAACAACGTGATTATTATTTGCAGAAGTTATTTAACTTAACACGGAGAAAACGTTTGACTGTCAGGACATATGTGAGGAATCGTCTTTCACAGAGAAATCAAAATGGCCATGACTTCTACAATCGTACGTAAGCGTCAGCAGCTGAAACATTGAATTTAAGGTGTGTGTGTCACCTGAACATCTGATTCAGAAAAATTAGGGGATTTAAAAAAAGTAACAGGAAAAATAAAATACAGTTTTATGTTTTAGAAAATGACTGGCAGCAACACAACATGTATGTGGAGAGTATTTCTTGAGTTTAAACATTAAAAACCACTGGTATGGTCCTTTAACCACATGTGTATATGTATATGTGTGCATATATATGTATATGTGTGTATGTATTTGTGTGTAATATGTATATGTCTGTGTGTGTGTATGTATAAGGGTGTATATATATGTATGTGTACAGTACGTATGTGTGTGTATATGTATATATGTGTATGTATATGTGTGTAGATGTATACGTATGTGTATGTCTGTATATTTTGTATGTATATGTGTGTATGTATACAGTATGTGTGTGTATGTGTGTGTGTGTGTATATTTTGTATGTATATATGTATATGTATGTATGTATACAGTATGTGCGTGTATGGATATGTATATATGTGTGTGTATATGTATATGTATGTATGTATACAGTGTGTGTGTGTGTGTGTGTATGTGTATATATATGTGTGTACATTACAGGACAGAAGTTTGAAGCCAGATTAAAAAAAAAAAAAATCATCAATGCACTATTTTACAATTTATACATAGGAAACGACAAAAATGTTATGTATATGCATGTGTGTGTGTGTGTTCTTACTGCTGTCTCCCTGCCCCTTCAGCACCAATGCATGCTGGGAAGTTTCCAGGTCGTATACGACCACGTCTCCACTATTAAACGACGCTACCATGTGGGCGGGGTCACAACCATTGAAGTCCACCGACGAGGGGATACCGTGTTCTGCACACACGCGCATGCACACACACACACACACAGAGCAGAGTTAGCGTCGTGTGTGGTGTCACCACAGGGGGCGCTGTGAGTGCGCTCTCACCCTGGCTGGCGTTGAAAGTGCTGATGCAGGGGTTTTTCTCCTGCGGGTTCCACAGTTTGACCGTTCCATCGGCCGAGCAGGACAGGAGGCGGTTCTTGATGCCGCTGTAAGCCAATCCCCACACGGCGTCTGTATGCCCCGCCCATGATCCCGCCAGGACACTGGGCTCTGATTGGAAAGACAGAAGGTGAGGGGCGGAGCTAAATTAAAGAAGTCACACGTGTGGGCGGGGCGTACCGTAGGTGTCGTACGGGTCCACGTTAGAACTCGGGACATTCCACCACTGGATGGTTGAGTCGATGCCGCCGCTAAAACACTGCTCGCCACTAGAGGTCATCGCCAATGACAAGACTGGACCACTGGCGAGAGAGAGAGAGATAGAGAGAGAGAGAGAGAGGGNAGATAGAGAGAGAGAGAGAGGGAGGGAGGGAGGGAGAGAAAGACAGAGATAGAGAGAGAATGTTCGACTTGAGAATGAATGACAATAACTGAATCAGCATGTCATCATCTCAGACACACATCTTCACATGAGCTCTTGCGTGTGTGTGCGTGTGCGTGCAGACACTCACATATGTGCTCTGAATGTGTAGACGGGTTCCACATCAAAAGAGGCACTTCTAGAAAACAGGAATGAGTGACATCATGATCAGAAACCAATCAGACTTCAGGGATCAATACTGATATCAGCCAATAACAAACATTGATAACGGCTGTTTATATTGATGTAACGACTTGGTCATGCTGATGATGTCATACTTTTTGGCGGGGACGGTCTTGGTGAGGTTCCACAGCTTAAGCGTGTGGTCCTCAGACACGGTGACCAGGCACGGTTCCACCGGGTGGAACGCCAGTGCTCGAACGCCGTCAAAGTGGCTCCGCAGCGTGTACTTCGGACTCCACGTCTTCCTGAACGAAGACTCCTTATTGGCCGGCAGCTGGCGGCGAGGCAGACGCGTTGTGAGTACAAAATCACATCGAAATCAAAACCTACGGGATGAAATCATATCAACGTCTGCCTCACATCGTAGCTGTAGTCCGTGTCGTCATTGGCGACGGTGAGGTCAGCGAGGTCGCCTAATCCCAGCACGCTCTCCAAGACGTCATCCGACCCCCCTAACAGGAAGGACTTCCCTCCACCCGGAGGAAACGGTAGAGGCTCCGCTAGAGAGAGAGAGAGAGAGAGGGAGAGAGAGAGAGAGACTTTAATACCTGAAATTCATTTTTCTTTATAACAAATTACAACCAAAGAAATCTAAACACACCGATCAGCCTCAGCATTACACCTGACAGGTGAGGTGAATAACTCTAACTGGACGCTAATTAAATTAGCCTGTTTATATTAGCATGTTTAAATTAGCCTGTTTATATTAGCATGTTTAAATTAGCATGTTCATTACAAGTAAGCTTTTATTACATGTCCTATCAATGCTGTTTGTATGTAATTCCTTGTTATATAGCACCAACAAATAAAATATATTATTATTACTATTATTATTAACTCCATGACTATCGTTCTTTTAATTTTAATGCTAAATGTTAAATAATTCGCAACTCAGGTTATTTTTATTTATAAATTACTTCTTTAGATTGCATTTTGATTTTTTTCTTTTAATGTGAAAACATTGACATTTCTTCATCAGCAGAATTAAAGTATTTGACTTTCAATAGGGAATGACCTCTGACCCCTTTCTCTCTCTCTCTCTCTCTGTTAATGTCTCTCACCCCACTCCGTTCCGTCTCCAGAGCTGCGAGCTTCTCCCGCTCCTTCTCCGTCTTCTGCCGTCACCAGGAAGTCAAACTCCTTCAGCGCCTCCTCCGTGTTGGCGTCCTCCTCCGACGCCAAGCCTTCATTCCCCACCTGGAGGAGGAGGAGGAGGAAAGATAAAAGTAGAGGAAGGAAATGAGGGCGGGAAACCAACAGGAAGTAAAAAAATGGAAGAAATAAGAGTGATGGGAACAGAGGAAGGAAGGAAGGATGGAGAGACAAAAGAAAAGAGAGAAAGAATATATTAACCTATTTAACTCACAGCCAACATGTGTCTGTGTTTATGTGTGTGTGTGTGTGTGTGTGTGTGTCTTTGTGTTTATGTGTATGTGTGTGTGTACCTTGGTCTTGTGTTTCTTGGCTCGGTGGTGTTTGTCAGTGCTGATGTCGTCCATCAGGTCTCCGNACCTTGGTCTTGTGTTTCTTGGCTCGGTGGTGTTTGTCAGTGCTGATGTCGTCCATCAGGTCTCCGTCCTCTTCCTCATCTTCATCACTGTCTTCAGCATTCTCCAGAAAGTTAAACGTCTCCAGAACATCACCAGGACTCCTGCGCACACACACACACACACACACACACACACACACACACACTCTTGCTACAGTCTCTTGTATGCAGTAACTCTTTGTGTGTGTGTGCGTGTGCGTGTTGTTGGTACCTCTTGGCGTCGGGGCTCTTCCTGCGGTCCGTTCCGTTGATCAGGTGCTGCAGGTTCTTGTTCTCCAGAGATCCGTTCTGCTCAGAACTCGCCAACCCGAGCAGAGAACGCACACGCTGCGTACGCACGTCCAGGATGGTGTCTGTGTATCCTACTTCCTGTAGGTACCTGCACACGCACACGCACAGTCTCAGAGCTGCTGCAGATACACAAAGATCACACTGACCTGCGTGTGTGTATGTATGTGTGTGCGTGCGTGTGCATGTATGTGTGTGAGCATGTGTTATATGTGTGTGTGTGTGTTCTCACTGTCTGAGCAGCTGTCTTCCTTGTTTCCAGGTCAGCTGACTGTTGGCAGGAAGAGCTGAGACGTCCGAGTCTTTGCTGTCTAAAAGATAAACACACGTGTAAGCGTGTTGCTGAATCACACGTGTTTTTGTGGCATATTACTGGATGACAGTTGTGGTGGTTTGTAGTGTGTAACATGTTTGTGTAACGTGTTGTGGGTTTCGTACCTGATTCAAAGCTGGGCATCTTCATGTCGCCTTGGTTTAACTCTGTTCCGTATTTTAACTTATGATATTTTGCTCTGAGGAGGAAAAATAAGAAAACACGTAAAAAACATGTAAAAAACACGTAAACATCAACAGCACTGACTCAGATCTCTGCACTGAAATCATAACTGCTAAATGACCCTTTCTGCCACATAAACATGTTTTAGAGGAGGACGGTCTGATGAAGCTCTGCATGAGGAAGAGGAGGCAGACTGAAGGTGATTTTTTCTAACAGACGTGTAAGCAAACATACAAAACAATAAAAACAGCTAAACTCTGAGTAACAAAGCAGTAAAACCCGCCTGCCATGAAGCCTAAAGCTAAGCTAACCTAAGCTAAACACACACACACCTCATCACGTCCTTCCTCACAGCGCTAAGCTCTACCTCAAAACATACAGCCGTCCACATGTATGTAGCAATATAAACACGTTACTTTGACCTAATTACATTCAGCTCCTTAACTCTCCTAGACTTATTTCACCCAATCAGCAGCAATGATGTCATCCTCATCCTTAAAACCAGGAAGTGTTTGGCTGACTCACGCCTGCTACAGGTAAACACAGGTAAATACAGGTAAGTACAGGTAAATACAGGTAAGTACAGGTAAATACAGGTAAGTACAGGTAAGTGAACAAAGAAGTTAATCTACAACATAATCCTCACTAAACAGTAACAGAGATGAAACACGCTTGTCTTGTGTGTTTTAGCACATCATGCTACACAGCGCTGAGACCTGTTTCAAATGCTAAGCGCTGGGCTGACCTTGGCGTGTCATTACTGTGGGAGCTGAGCGGTGACTTCTAACATCGCATCATGCCACCTTGGCGCTGCGTGGCGTCAAAGTTCAACTATATTCAACTTTGACTTTTCCAATGTGCAACCAATCAGAAAGCAGCTGCAAGTCACATAAAGAAGCGTCACAGCGATGGAGGAGGCGCTCATAATCTGCAGAGTGTTTAGAACCGTCAATCAACATTCGCCGTTTTTTCGCTTTTCTTCTCTGACTGAGAAGAAGAGCTGGAGCCTTTGTTGCGATGTCCGTGTCACGACCCGATTTGACCCGGAAACCCAATTTGGACCACGAATGTGCAAAGATTGCCCATCATAATCGTCAACATGCCATTAGCGATGAGCGCTTCCTGTGAGCGCTGGTTGAGCAGTGTTGCTCAGAGTCAGAGCGCTGGATGCTAACCTCAGCGGCAAAGCTAACACTTAGCATGTGACGCAGGCCTAATACAAACAGACCAGCATAGTAAAGGTGCTCTGTAGCTGTTGTTACTAGTTAAAGTGGTAACTGGCTAAACAAACAAAAGAACAACGTTAAGGTTACATGATGTTATGACTAAAATGGTTATGGACAAATGGCGTCTCACCCACTTTGTCACAGACTTCCTGTATTTATTTTGAACGCACTCTGAACTTTAACATGTGTTTGGCCTTCAGTTCACATGACACACATAAACCATCAACGTGGTCCTTTAATAAACCATCAACGTGGTCCTTTAATAACCTTCAACATGGTCCTTTAATAAACCAATGTGTTCCTTTAATAACCATCAACATGGTCCTTTAATAAACCATCAACGTGGTCCTTTAATAACCATCAACATGGTCCTTCAATAAACCATCAACGTGCTCCTTCAATAAACCATCAACGTGCTCCTTTAATAACCATCAACATGGTCCTTTAATAAACCATCAACGTGCTCCTTTAATAACCATCAACATGGTCCTTTAATAAACCATCAACGTGGTCCTTTAATAACCATCAACATGGTCCTTCAATAAACCATCAACGTGCTCCTTCAATAAACCATCAACGTGCTCCTTTAATAACCATCAACATGGTCCTTTAATAAACCATCAACGTGCTCCTTTAATAACCATCAACATGGTCCTTTAATAAACCATCAACGTGGTCCTTTAATGAACCATCAATGTGGTCCTTTAATAACCATCAACGTGCTCCTTTAATAACCATCAACATGGTCCTTTAATAAACCATCAACGTGCTCCTTTAATAACCATCAACATGGTCCTTTAATGAACCATCAGGACTGACGTGTCTCACCTCTCCTGCTTTAAGGCGTATTCTAACATCTTTATTCTTCTGACCAGGTCGTTCTTCAGGTTCTCCTGACCTTTCCTCTCTCCCTGCAGGAACGCTATCCTCGCCTGGAGAGGGGGGGGGAGTGAGAGAGAGAGAGAGAGAGAGAGAGAGGTTAATGCTGGTGCCTTCCATCAGTCTGAATATGCTGAGTGAAGGTCAAAGGTCAAACTCTGACCCAGTTACATGTGAGCTGAGTGGTAAAGCAGCAGGATGTGTTCTGAGTTCTGATCTGATCGATACTCCAACCCGGAAACCAATCAGGTCTGCCATCTTTAAGGACGTCCCCCAGCTCTTATTCCTGCTCTGAGGAGGAGGAGGAGGAGGAGCTTCATCAGGAATCACGAGACGCTCCTACAGGAAGTCTGTTACCTGACAGACACGCCCCTTTTCTGTAAGTCTGTTTCTGATTGGTCAGATCTGCTACAGCTGATCTGATACACCGACACACATCTTAATATCTCATCATGAGTTTCATCAGATGTGAACAGAAAAATAAAATGACTGATTATTGATTAAGTCTGATTGATCGTCTGATTAAAAGGACTGGATGTGTTTCAGCAGCTCTGAAGNTGATTATTGATTAAGTCTGATTGATCGTCTGATTAAAAGGACTGGATGTGTTTCAGCAGCTCTGAAGATAAAGAATCATAAAACAATAAAACAACGAGCAGCAACATAATCCTGACATGTTTAATAAAACGTCCCGTTAAAGTTCATAACGCTGATAAACTTTATATTTGAACTCTGAGCAGAGAAACACTTTTAGAAACATGATGATCTGTACATTAGAAAGTCAGATTGTTCTGCATGTTTGTCAAACGGTTAATGNCTTAGAAACATGATGATCTGTACATTAGAAAGTCAGATTGTTCTGCATGTTTGTCAAACGGTTAATGTTGTAGTAATAATCAATAATATTTCACTATTTTATGATCGTGTAGGAACTAAAACAGCAGCTCCAAACACACTGATCAGCTGTGACATCACCAGTAAGCAACATCGCTTCAGATGATGCTGAGGAGCGACGATGTTTCATCTTAAATCGTCGCTCCTCTTCCTGGCTGCTTTTCCTCACGGCTTCAGTGGGCGGGGCTAAGACGCGAGGAAAAGACGCAAGTGAAGAAACGTGGAAACGAATAAGGAACTCAGAACGCACCCCCAGTCAGAAATGTTGCTTCTCTGCTCTCTTCTACCCTTCTGACACCTGATTGGATGGAAACACTGGCGCTGGACTCTCATTGGTCATTGTTTCTGAGTTTCAGACTAAAACAATATCAACTCTGTTCTGCAACAAAGTCTGGCTACAGGTCATCAAAACAAAAAATTAGCTGCACTTAGTCAGCTTTAATGTACTCAGCTGACCTCTGCTTTGACCTGAATGCTAACATTAGCATGCTAACATTAGCATTAGCTGTGTTCAGAACAGACAGACAGGAAGCGTCCATGTGAGCAGCTGCTCCTGAAATCAAACGCTGATAGAAGGCCAGAGGCTAAGCGCTATTTATACACACACACACACACACACACACACACACACACACGGCTGAGTGCTCTCTGCCAGTGTGCCCATGGCAACAAGGGGTTTCGAAGCAAACTGGAGGTCACGACTTCTTCTAATGAAGGTCACAGCATGACAAGAAAACAAGCAGACTATTCCCAGCAGAGAGAGAGAGAGAGAGAGAGAGAGAGAGAGAGAACAGGGACGTCTGGGAGAAGGATGACATAACACACTACAATAATTCATAGACTGGCCGATTCAGTGATTGACAGCCACAACCCCTGACATACTGTGTGTGTGTGTGTGTGTGTGTGTGTGTGTCACAGTGGACTAAACCACANACCCCTGACATACTGTGTGTGTGTGTGTGTGTGTGTGTGTGTGTCACAGTGGACTAAACCACAACCTTACTTTTTGTTGAAATTACTTAACGGCTGCAGCATGGAGCTACACGGAAGAAAATGTCTCCGCCCCAGAATACAGTCCCAGGAGGAGACGGCTTCTACTGAGAAATGAATACTCTGCTCCACTCAGACGTACCTATCGCAGGTGAAACATGTCATTTTAAGGTGTTTGTATCACCTGAACATTTGATTAAGAAAGATTAATGGATTTAGGAAAAGTAAAATACAGTTTGATGTTTTGGAAAATAGTTTTGTCAGTAACATAACATGTATGCGGGTCGTACTTATTGGGTCAAACATGCAAAATCACCGGTCTGCTCTTTAAAACAGAAAAGGAATTGGTGCTGATAGTTTGATAACAGAAATGTGATAAATGTCTGAGACAGGATGATTTCTGACTTTATCTGCTCCTCCCGCCCAACACACCTGCTCAGCACGAATCAAGCGCTCCTCAGGGAGCAAGAGTGAGATCAGAGCATGACATGATGCTGTGTGTGTGTGTGTGTGTGTGTGTGTATCATGAGCTCACTGGCTCCAATTTACCAGGCTGACAGATCAGGCTGAGCCAAACTGGGGGAGACAGTCATCAGGGGATTCCTCTGAACAACTGCAGCATCTTTACACATGTGCACGCTCACACGCACACACACACACACACACATTACCTGAACTTCAATCTGTTTGCTCAGCAAACAAGAACAAGCTGAGCCAATCAGATTAGAGGAATAAAAGGTGACCTGAAGCAGAAAAACTCTCAGCCTCAACTTCCTGGTTTTACCAAAAACGCCACACGCCTCCTGTGTGTGTGTGTGTGTGTGTGTGTGTGTGTGTGTGTGTGTGTGTGTGTATTCATATATATCTATATATATAGTATATGTATACTGTTAAAGCTCAGCGTTTGGGCCTGAAACTCCAGCATCCTGAAAAACTCTGAGGTTTCAGGTCGGGTCCAGCCTCAATGATTCACCAATATAATTTATGAAGAAAGTGAAATGACATGTAGAAGTTCAGACTCCAGGTAAACCAGGTAAACTGGTAATCCAGATAAACTGACTGGTTAAAAACATGAGTTGTGCTGTTCTGGATGGAGACTGTTTCAACTGTCAACAAGGTGATCAAGACAACTTCTAAGGGAAGTTTCTTTAACGATCCCTTTCTAAAGCTTTAATTGGTTTCAGGAGGTCCTGGTCTCGGTCCTGGTCTCCTGTCTGCCCTTGGTTGGCGTTGAAAATGATGGTGTCTCTGGTTTGGACTCGGTTTCATACCAATGGACAACTTGACCCTTCATCATTCTGATTATTATGAAGTGTTTTTGACCACAGCAGCAAACTAACCTGAACTCATCATGTGCATAGCAGCAGAGCTACAGCTAGCATGACAAACCAAAATGGCTGTAGTGCTCAAATTAGCTGACAGTCAGCTGGATTCACTTCTCATTCACTAACAGACACTTCATGTCCACAGAAAGATGAAAATGTTTAGTATTAACATATCAAGATGCGAGTTTAGCTCATATCTAACAGCGAAGAAACGGAGCTGTTTAGGCTAGCAGCTTATTAGCTAACAGTAAACCAGCATATTCCGTTATCCAAGCATTGACCTGTTAGCTTAACTGCTTAGCCAGCTAGGTTAAAGACAGTTAGCAATTCAGTTTAACGACAGAAAACATCTGCATATTCTAAACAAGTAAATATTCACTGTTAAATTAGTGAATAACTAACGTTGCTAATATTTGGTGGCTAAATAAATTATTATTGTTTTTTTTTTTGTATTGTTAGAATGCCGTCCCTGATTGTTGTTGTTCTTAGCTAATATTAGCCTGCTAGCCTGCTTAGCCGTCGTGCTAACCTGGAGCTCGGCCCTCTCCACCTCCCAGTGAGCCCTCTCCATCTCGAAGCGGGCCCACTCGTGCTGGATGTAGTGCAGGATGCCGGGGATGGTGTACTGCTGCTGCGGTCGAGTCAGCTCGTCTGGCTGCGGCACCATCATCCCTCCACCACCTCCTCCTACCGGGGGATTAGTGTTGCTGTTGTTCCCGTGCTGCTGCTGCGGCGGCGGAGGCTGTCGCGGGGCTCCGGTCCCTCCTCCGCCGGGGAGCTCATCCATTTTTCTTTTTTTTTTTCCTTTTCCTTTTCTTTTTTTTTTTACAAAAGTGGAAAGAAAGTCCCAGACAGCAGCAACGCGCTGAAAGGTTACCGTCCCCGCTGCTGCGCTGCGTCTCTCCGCTCCGTGTCTCCTGCGCTGGCTCCGCCGCGGTTTGGGAGGCTGTGTGTCCCCGGGGCGCTGCGGTGAGTGCGGCTGTGTGCGGACGCGGTGTCGGTGGATAGGTCTAACCGGCCGCCATTACTGCTCCCTCTGCCTCTCTGCTCTCTGCCGCGCTGCATGCTGGGACACATTTTCCCTGTCATCCAACTACTTTGTGCAGCGTTCACGGCCTGGGGAAAATGTGAGCATTAGCACTTATTCGTGTTGACTTCTCTTCTGAACCTTTTTTAAGGTCTAATACTGTCACTTATTTTAGCGAGAAACTTTATTCAAACTGCAAAAATAGTTAGCTGTTTTCATATCTTTCATAAATAGACAACATTTATTACAACGGAAGTGAACAGGAAGATCAAACCCTTCGCTGTCGTTGGATTTGTGACTGACGATGTTACAATGCTGAATCTATATCAAGTCAATCATTCAGTATTCAATCAATAAATCAATCACAATTCACAAAAAGTACTACATTAAATCTTTTTTCATCGTAAAACTTCATATTTACCGCATTATCTGCAAGACTTGATCTCACCAGTGAGAGCACTGTGAGCATGCGCACTGCGGACGCGTCTGAAAAGCTAAAATGTCATCATGCTAACTCTGTAGCATTTTGGTAACATGATCTAATTACAGACGTTTTTTAAGATAATTTAACCAAAGTTTAACTATTACAATCTGCAGCAGCAATGTAAGTGATGGCTCGTTGTGACAACTAGACATTAAATGATGTGTCTGTGCTGCCGTTAGCTAGCTGCTGTTTTAGCTTCTGTAATGGGAATCATACATATATTTTCAGATATAAGCTAATAAACAGCTGCTGGTGAGTAAATTTAAACATTAATTTAATTTAAACATTCCTAAAAACTCGCTAAGTTGTATGTTGCATAAATATGAAGAAACATCGAGCTTCATGTAAAAACTGTTATAAGCGTTTATAGCATGTTAAGTGTTGAGTCAGTGTAAAACTCTTCATTTACTGGATTTATCTTTGTTAATCAGTTCTTACACAATAACAACTGTTCCTCATTTTGAGAGAAAAAAGTTTTACTGATAACAGAAAGGTCAAATCTGTGTTCAGTAAATATATCATCATTCTGGAGTCAAAGGACATGTTTAGGATTTTTCTAAAATGCTAGAAAATGTCTTTTGACTTTGGAAAGTTAAGAGCATCTGAGTTATTAATTCATTCCTAATTAAACATTATGTCCGGTAGCTGATATTCAGATTTAGAAGTGTTATAAATGATGCAGTTTCTCCTGAAAGTGCCAGGAACCTCTTATCGTGATGACCTTTGATCTCTAGTCTGCAGCAGCCAATCAGAGGAGGATGATAAAGTTCCTGCTGATGGTGAACCGGCAGGGTCAGACTCGTCTGTCCAGGTATTATCACGCCGTGGAGCTGAACAGGAGGGCGGAGCTAGAGGCAGACGTCGTCCGATGCTGTCTGACCCGCAAGAAAGACCAGGTCTGTCTGCCTGTCTGTCTGTCTGTCTGCCTGTCTGTCTGTCTGCATGTCTGTCTGTCTGCCTGTCTGTCTGTCTGCATGTCTGCCTGTGTGTCTGCCTGTCTGCCTGTCTGTCTGCCTGTCTGTCTGTCTGTGTCTGCCTGTCTGCATGTCTGCCTGTGTGTCTCTCTGTCTGTCTGTCTGTCTGCCTGTCTGTGTCTGCCTGTCTGCATGTCTGCCTGTGTGTCTGCCTGTCTGTCTCTCTGTCTGTCTGTCTGTCTGCCTGTCTGCCTGTCTGTGTCTGCC
>VXCM01003736.1:0-30340 GCA_014773175.1 Lucifuga dentata | reverse complement strand
GACGCCTCCGACCGGACGTCGGACAGCAGCAGGTGGAGCCGCTCGGGGTCGTGACCCTGCGTCTGGTACAGCAGCTTGCTCATGTTGGACTTGATGTCTCCCATGCAGAGCAGCTTGAAGAAGGGCCGCGACACGGGCAGGTCCACCAGACGGTTGTCCTGGATGCACTTGGCCAGGAAGACGCCCAGGAAGTGGAAGAGTTTGGTGATTCGCTCCAGCTCCTCGCTGTCCTGAGGAAACGGCGCTGGGAACAACCCGCACGACCGCTGCACGTAAAACCCGGGAGGCTTCAGACCGCCGCCCAAGTCCACCTGCAGCAACACGCATGACCAGACTTCAACCCCGCCGCACACACTAACAGTCAGGCAGAAAACTAGCGTGCGTGTGAGTGTGTGTGTATTCGTGCGTGACCTGTCGGGACTCGTCGTCGGGGAAGTCGTCGTCACACAGCCAGATTCCCAGCGAGGTTCTCTGGAACTCTGCTGCCACCAACGCATAAAACTCCAGAGTCGGACCAAGACCTGTTCCCTCCTCACCCTGAAACTCCACCTACACACACACACACACACACACACACACACAGAGCAGTTCGTGAAGACAGCATCAACTCTGTGTTCGTGTGTTTGGGTCGTCGACCTCTCACCTCTAGCACAGACTTCCTGTCAGAATGGAGCTGCATAACAGACTCCGCCCACTCCATCATGGTGTCTCCTCGGGGAACTTTGACTCGTTCGTGTTTGAGCCGTCCCACCCTGAACTCTCCGGGGTCGTCCCGCCGCACCGTGGACGGCCGCGAGCGCTCCATGGTGGCTTCACGCCGGTTCTGCAGCCACACGATCGCTCTGAGGTCACAAAGAGTCAGAGGTCAAGGTCACCAGTAAGTTTGAATTCAGAGGTCACGGTCAGATCACAGGACGTTCCTCCCATCTCACCTGGAGGCTCCGAACGCCGTGCAGGTGAAGTAGAGCTGCCTGGTCTCAAACGGGATCAGGAAAGGACACTTAGCTGTCAGCTGCTCACACCAGTCAGGCAGAGCGCCACTCGCCAGAGCCAGAGGCTCCTAAACACGCACACACACACACACACGCACAGTTAGATCATGCTCCAGTATCTGGCGCCGTAACAGAATCGGCAGGTGAGATGCAGCAGCGGCGGCTGACCTCGATCTGCTGCAGGATCTTGGTTGTGATCTTCTTGCTGGTAAACTCTTCTGGAGACGCGTTGAACTGCAGCTCGTCCACGTCTGAACACAAAACATTTACATCACAGCAACCAAACTCATCTCCTACCACATTTCTGAAGTAGAAGAAGAAGCCGAGATTTCTTTGAAAAGCAACACGAACTGCTGCTGAAATGAATTAAAAACAGGAATGTTTCCCCCTGTAGGCTGGCTGTGTGTGTGCGTGCGCGTTCATACCCTCCTGTAGCGTGCGTGCGTTGGAGGCGGAGTCTNGCTGTGTGTGTGCGTGCGCGTTCATACCCTCCTGTAGCGTGCGTGCGTTGGAGGCGGAGTCTCCTCCGATGATGTAAAGGATCCTCAGCAGCTGCAGGACGTCCTCCACCCCGCAGGCATTCTGGCTGCAGCCTGCCTTCGCCTGCGCCGCCTCCCTGGCCTCACCCAGGATCTCACTGCTCTGATTGGCTGAGACAGAACTTGGGTTCAGACCCCCTGAACGACCTCCACTGATACTGTGCTCACAGAAGTCCTGCAGAAGGCAAAGGTCAGAGGTCAGATGCTGACTTCAAGTGTGACGGTATGGTCCTTTAAATGAATATATTGTATTTATTGGGCTCAAACATGGAAAATCACCGGCATGCTCCTTTAAAGTTGACGCTGGTATGTATGAAAAATGACAGAGTACTTGCTCATATTGATGTGTTTCATTTTGAGCTCTAAACTCAAATGTAACAGCAAATGTACATTTTCCTAAATCTTTTTTTCTTTCCTGAAGGAAATGATTCATGCGTGACAGCGACGCATGATCGCGTGATGACCGCGTGACTTACCGTCTTCCCGCTCTCCTTCTCTTTGTCGGAGTCCTTCAGCTCTCTGTACATGATGCTGCAGAGAAACAGACAAATAATCAAAATATTCCACGTCTTTACGGCACATTTCCCACAATCCTCTCTGCTCTTACGTGTATGTGGGCTCCCAGATGCGCCGCAGCTTGTCCGTCTTCACGGCGCCGTTACACGAGAGCTGCAGCAGCCGCTGGACGTAGTAGAAGATGGTCGACTTGTAGTTGGACAGTGGAAGCTCCACCTCCCGAGATGTACCCAAACCCGCCACCTATGCACACGCACACACACAGACTTTGTGTTTGCGTTTTGCATTCACGTTCTGATTGGATTTATACATTTGATTAGAAAATCATGAGACAGTTTGGAGAATTCTGCGGTTATTTTGTTGTTTTCTGCTTGTGGTCACTGTTTTACCTTCAGGGTGAGAGCGAGATGAGGAGACGGAGCGCACTCCACCTCCTCCTGGACCTCAGAACGAGGAGTACCTGCAGAGAACAGAGGAGCGTCNCGCACTCCACCTCCTCCTGGACCTCAGAACGAGGAGTACCTGCAGAGAACAGAGGAGCGTCTGGCGTTAGCGATCAGGTTCATAACGAGCAGTCAGACTGTCTGAACGCCGTTCATATAGGAGTCATAAATCTGGATCAACAACGTTTCCATGTGAAACACACAAGACAACTAGCTACAGGCTAGGCTCAGCTACAGGCTATATGCTAGGCTAGGCTACAGACTAGGCTTGGCTACAGGCTAGGCTCGGCTACAGGCTATATGCTAGGCTAGGCTACAGACTAGGCTCGGCTACAGGCTATATGCTAGGCTAGGCTACAGACTAGGCTCAGCTACAGGTAGGCTAGTGACTTAGCATTACGCTTAGCATATTTGGTAACGTGTGCAGTAACTCGGACAAAGTCTATTATCTTTCATTTATTTCTTCACTGGATTAACATAAATTATAACTTCCAACTGTAGGTTCCTGATGTGTGTGTGTGTGTGTGTGTGTGTGTACCTACCCGGTGTTGGGATCTCCAGGTCAGTGGTCTGCTGGACGTTGGTTCTTCCTGGTCGCGGGTCAAAGGCGGGGACCAGAGCAGAGAACTGTCTCTTCAAGACGAAGTCGTCGTNTCCTGGTCGCGGGTCAAAGGCGGGGACCAGAGCAGAGAACTGTCTCTTCAAGACGAAGTCGTCGTCCCACGTCCTCCTGCGACCTCCTTTGGTCTCATACTCCTCTTCCTCCTGCAGCAGAACTTCCTTTTAACTCAACATGTCATGCCGAAATGCATTATGGGTATCCTGACTCGCAGCTCGTTTGCGTACCAGAACCTCCTCGTACTCCTGGTCTTCTTGATTGTCGTCTTCATTCTCGTCATCGTCGTCGTCAGGTTCTGGGAGGTCTTCCTCATCATCCAGCTCAGCCAATAGCGTGTTAGCACGACAGCTGTCCAGGAAGTCTGCAGGAAATTGAAAAAGAAAGAAAAATATGATTTTAAAAAAAAAAAAACAAAAGATGTTTGTTAAAGTCAAACGCAGCATGTTTTGTATCACCCACCAACTGCAAAAAATTATTTGATCATTATTTCAATTTTTAATTTATTTATTTATATAATGATAATTTATTTTGTTATTTTCTGAAATCTGTTAGCAATGTCCCTCAAAGTCGACTCAAATGATTAAAATTCCAACAAGAATTACGAGATCTTCGCAAACCTTGTTGGATTTAATTCTTACTAATAAAATAAATTTCAAAAATAAATATTAATCTCAATTTAAGATTAATGTTTATTTTTTTTGTGCATGGTCCCTGTTTAAATAAATAAATAAGTAAATAAATAAAATGAAACATTCAAAATTTACGAAATCCACGAGAATGACCGCATTTAGTTTCAAACTATTAAATTTAGTTTGGACAGTAAAAAAATTTCTGCTGAAATGAAACACGGGATGTTTTCCATACGTGATACGTGTCTTAACCTCTGACCCACCTTTGAAAAAAATCGCCAAAAAGTGACCTTTTACCATCCATCATTAGAGGTGTTACATAGGAAGTTAGCAGAAGCAGCTGAGCGTGTGTGTGTGTGTGTGTGTGTGTGTGTGTANTACATAGGAAGTTAGCAGAAGCAGCTGAGCGTGTGTGTGTGTGTGTGTGTGTGTGTGTGTATGTGTGAGACCAACCATAGAGGGAGAACTCCGCCTCCTGTCCCGTGTCGCTCTCGCTGGATGTGGACGTCAGGCTGGTGGTCAGCGTGTTGCTTAGTAACTGGCCCACCGACAGGCCCGTGGTGGCTGTGGCTACATTATTGCTGCTGGTTACTATGGAGGTTGACATGGTAACGGTGGAGGTGGTGCCGGTTGTGGTGAGGTTAGGAAAGCTCTGAGCGCCCATGAGAGGAGAAGCTGCAAACAAACACACAAATGGCGGTTAGTTTGTCAATAACCAAAGAGGAAGCAGCAAGTGAAGCTCGTTAAGCTCCAGTTAATGAGAAACGGCTGCTGATTGGTCAGAAGCTGTTCATGCTGGTCACCTGCAGGCCACAGCAACAGATCTGTGTTCATGTCTTCAGGAACATCTGACCCCCTAAAAAACCCTGCAACGCTCAGTTCACCTTCTGCTCCCTCACAGAGGAGACATCAGTCAGCAAATCAAAAAGCTGATTAATGAACGCATGTTCACCTGGTTACCTGCACGAGGCGGCCATGTTGGATCCTTCACCCTTACCAAACTCAGACCCATTCGCTTTGTGTTTAGGGTCTCATTCCAGTGCTGTTATTATTAGTTCATGATGCTCCTGCCAGGCGTGTTGCTGTCATGTTATTGTGTTACTGTGTAGTACGTGTAGTATGTGTTGTACACGTAGTATGTGTAGTACTGTTTACTCACTCGCAGTGCTCATGACGTTCCTGCCCAGCGTGTTGGTGTTGTTGTCGCTGCTGCTGCGGCTCAGATTCATGTTGTTGGTGGCGTTGGTGCGGGACATGTTTGGCGCCCGACGGACAAAAGATTCCATGAGACTTGCCTCACGGGACGACAGGTTTGGGACGCTGGCGCTGGAACTCATGGGAGCTCCGGCGGCCAGCAGGGAGCTGACGGACAGGCGGGCGTTGGCCGCCGAGCACAGAGGCCTCTGGGAAGGCGTGTCTTTACTGGAGGACTCGGACACGGAACTGACGTCAGGGGAGCTCACGCTCACCAGTCCCATGGAGATGGCCGTCGCCGGGTCGGTCACGGCAGGAGCCGCGGATGAGTCTTTGTTCCGGCCGTCATCGCCTGGGGCGGGTGTGTCGGAGGTGAGCGTACCCGAGCTGGAAGCAGAGCCGGACCCACCCTCCGCCGAGGACAGAACTACGATCGGTTCCTGCTGCTGCCCGTCAGAGCCGGCCCCGCCTACCAAAACTCCTCCCACCCCAGAGCCCGGGTCAAGCAGGAGCCCCTCGGCCCTCCTCTCCAGCCGCAGCCCCCCCACGCCTCCGCCGAGACCCCCTGCAGAGGAGCTGAGGCTGATGTCGGAGGAGGAGGCGACGCTGCAGACGGAGCTGCTGCTGCCCTTCCTGCTGGATGAGCTGGCCCCGCCCAGCGACGTCGACCCCCCTTTGTCAGGACAGTTATTTTTCACCAGGCTGCTCCACGTCTGCTGCTGGGAGGACGAGGAGGACGAAGTGGTGGTGGTACTGCTGCCAGCCGCCGGGGTCACGGAGGGTCCCACCATGGAGGAGGCGGGGCCTGAAACAGTGGATGAGACAGGTTTGGGTGACGGCGCTGTGGCAGCCAACTCAGGGTCGAACCCTGGAGCAAGCTTGAGGTCAAACTTCCCTTCAGCGCCCATACGGTAAGAGTTAGAGCCGCCAGCATCCCAGGTTACATCAATCCAGCCTGGATGGACAGAGAGATAGGAGGGAGACGGACGGATGGATGTCAGAGACCCGGCAGAGAGAGAGAGAGAGAGAGAGAGAGAGAGAGAGACNAGACAAAGAAAGAGAGAGAGAGAGAGAGAGAGAGAGAGAGACAGACAGAGAGAGAGAGAGCAGCAGCTTACAGTCAGAGCAGCTCTACAAAGCTCCACACTGGACCAGATCAGAAATCAACTTTATGATATAATCAATAAGAAGATGTAAAGCTGTCCTGTATGAGATTCAGCCTTTTCCTGTCAGTTTTCAGGCTGTTCTTGTTAAAATCAGTCTCACATTGAACAAAATTTCAATAATTAAAGGACCATACTGGTGATTTTACATGTCTGACCCCAATCATTACAACCTGCACACACCTTACATATCTTCCAAACCATAAAACCTTACTTGAGTTTTCCTGTTATTTTTCCAAATCTCCTAATCTCTCAAAATCAAATGTTCAGGTGATACACACACCTGAACAATCAGCGTTTCACCTGCTAACAGGTACGTCTGAATGCAGAAGTCACACTCGGTTCAATTTCTCGTTAAAGTCGTCTTCTCCTGGGATTATATTCTCGTTCAGAGACGCACATTTTCTTCCATGTTGGATCAATTAAAGGACCATACCGGCCAATTTTTCATATTTCAGCCTAATATATTCAGTTTTCATACATGTAATGTTACTGACAATCATTTCCCAAAGCATACTACTGGAACGGTGAATTAAAAATGTTTTTCCTACCTTCCAGACCTCCATTGGTTTCAGTTCATTCTGCTATTAAAATCAACTTGTTGATACTGTAAACGTTCTTGGGATAGGTAATCCATCATCACCAACAAGACGTGTATTCAGGTTTTTTTAGAAGTTATGTAATTTTAGTGTTTAAGCTCAATAAAAAGCGTGGAGTGAATGTATGCCTCCACCGGGGAATATAGTCCCAAAAGAAGACCTGCATTTATGGAAAAATTTAAAGGACCATGACTTCATAAGGCTGTGTAACTATTAGCAGGAGAAACATGGATTTTTAAGGTGGGTGTATCACTTGAATATCTGATTTTGTTCTCTGTGATGGATTTCTTTTCTCAAGCATGTTTCACGTCTCTAAAGTTGATTTTTATGTCGTACTGGAATGAACTGAAACCAATGACAGTCTGGAAGGCAGGAAAAACAATTCTAATATTGTAATATTTTCCACTCCAGTAGCATGTTTATGGGAAATGGTCATCAGTGCTGTAACATGTATGCAGGTCGTGTTTACAAACTGCACATTTTTGGCGAGTATGAATGTTTGATGGTGTCCTGCTGTTTTGTTTGTTTTTTTTTTGTTTTTTTTCCTGCTGGTTTTCTGCAGGTCACGCCATCCTGTCTGACAGAAACACGCCGCTCTGGTCCAGGTGGAACAATGAGAGAGAAAAATCTGAACATGGAGTCACAGAATGACAACAAAACAAAAGTAGAATATTTCTGACAAATCAAAGCTCAAAAAGCCACAAACAGGAAGAAATGAAACAAACAGCTCTGATTCATGTGTCATGATAATATCTGCAGCCGTCTGACCGCTTCTCCCTGCTCCGCTAACATCAGCAACAAGAGGAGCCGGAGGAGGAGGAGCAGGAAGAGGAGGAGAAGCTGGAGGAGGAGGAGCTGAGGAGCCAAAGCAGGAAGAGGAGGAGCAGAGGAGGAGGAGGAGGAGAAGCCAGAGGAGGAGAAGGAGGAGAAGCTGAGGAGCCAGAGGAGGAGGAGGAGAAGCCAGAGGAGGAGCAGGAGGAGGAGGAGCTGAGGAGCCAGAGGAGCAGAGCAGGAGGAGGAGGAGGAAACAAGTGTGTGTGTGTGTGNGAGGAGCTGAGGAGCCAGAGGAGCAGAGCAGGAGGAGGAGGAGGAAACAAGTGTGTGTGTGTGTGTGTGTGTGTTTGCTCCAGCTGATGTAGAGATTTAACACCTGCTGGAATAAATTGGACTCGTGTTACATAAACGCCCCGTTAGGGAAATGCCCCGCTACAGACAGAGGTTAGACAGGAAAGGAGACAAGCTCTTCGTCCTCTGAAGCTCCAGCATCGATAGCACCTGTCTATTTCCGGGCTTTTCTTACCGTTGTGAGCCTCCCCGGTGACTGTGCCTTCGCCTGCCGGGTTCCCGTCCTGATCTCGCCACTTCCAGTCGATGCCGCGGACCACCCGCGCCCCCGGAACGATGTACTTCATCACCTGAGAACGAAACAGCCGACGCTGGCGACGAAGGTTCGCCTCCGCCTCCTTCACTGCTTTACCTGTACGGACAGGTGCAGGAAAAGAGAAGACAAATGAAGACGTTATTCTTCTCTGCAGACACAGAGACAAAGACAGAGACAGACAGACAGGCAGGCAGACAGAGACAGACAGAGAGACAGATAGGCAGGCAGACAGAGAGACAGACAGGCAGGCAGACAGAGACAGACAGACAGCATCCTGACCCAGCTGGTCCTCGCAGACGGCGGTGACGGTCCCGTACAGCTCCAGTCCGGACAGAGACAGGTAATGCGTCTGTCCGCTGGCATTCTTCCCCATCTGTTTGATACGAATGTGTCTCCAGCCCTGCTTCTCCTCTTTGGACGGATCCAGAGGCCACGTAGCCGTTGACCTGAACAAAACACGCACACGCTTTAACACATACATGTATTATGGTGCAGACGTGGCTGACAGCATCAGCATGACAGACAGGTGGAGTAACAGGAAGTGCTCGTACCCGGGTTCGTTGAGGCTGCAGTCGTCTACGTGCGTGTACAGAGTTGTCCAGTTCTGACCGTCTTTAGACACCTGAAACACCCAGTTCCTCAGCGCAGAGCGACCATAACCCCTGCAGAGAAGAAAGGACACATTCTCTGTACCTGTGCAGGTACGTTTGCTTTATAACTGCCTGTCTGAGGTTGTCTGAGGACGTTAGTTTGTTACCTGGCGTATCTGAGGACGTTAATTACCTGGCGTGTCTGAGGGCGTTAGTTTGTTACCTGGCGTGTCTGAGGACGTTAATTACCTGGCGTGTCTGAGGGCGTTAGTTTGTTACCTGGCGTATCTGAGGACGTTAATTACCTGGCGTGTCTGAGGGCGTTAGTTTGTTACCTGGCGTGTCTGAGGACGTTAATTACCTGGCATGTCTTAGCGTGTATGCTGAGGGAATGACCCAGAGGCCGAGGTCGACAGCAAACCAGGCGTTCTTGTCATCGTTGGTGTGGCAGTTGAGGGCGGAGCTGTCCCGACTCAGGATGTCCTCCAACCGCCCGTAGGGAAGGTTCCGCCCCTCTGATGATGTCACCACCACCAGGCCGTAGGCAGCAGGATTCACCCACTCGTAGGCCGTCCTGCTCCCAATACAAATCAGACGGCTTCAGAAAATCATGCGGCACATATGTAATAAAATACCACGCAGGGCGTTGAAAAACACCCGGCTCATTCTGTGCTTACTTGGCATTGGTTCCGACCCAGTAGACGATGCCGTTCTCATCAAAGTCATGCTGGTGTCTGAACGTGAAGGTCTGACCTTCCCTCAGCTTCCTCACGAAGACAAAGGACGAGCGCTCAAAGTCGTACCACTGCTTCGCCACCTGCACAGGAGAAAAGAAAAAAAAAAAAAAAAAAAAAACCCTCTCAGAGTCTCAGAGTTCACGTGTTCAGCAGAAAATGATGTGCTGGACTAAATAAATACGTAAATAAGAGTAAATCGAGTCGAGTAAATAAGTATTTACTCGACTGTAACCCTAACCCCCAATTCTGACCTGCAAATTTAGGTCATGTATCAGCCGACCACCTGATGCTGTTCCATCAGTTCATCTGTTTATCAAATTACCTGTTTTTCTGAGAACTGTCGTAGTATTCCTGTGATTTTCTGAAAATAATCCACGTACCGGTACCGGTAAACAGCTGATTACCATAAATGACATGAGCTAACATTAAGTTTTTCAGACTCCTCTTCCTCGTCTGAATCGCATTGATAACAGTAAGGAAAGCTTTACAAATGAGTTGTAATTATCACGGCGCTCATTTAGCTTATTTAGCTGTGTAATAATTATGTTTTTTTTTTTGTTAAGAATCTCACCCGTTACGTGTTTTCAGTAATTATCCTGTACCCGAGTCGATGTGGGCCTGTCTATGTGCTGGACATTCCTCCATACGGAGTTTTGGAATTCCCTCAGCCGACCCCCTGATGTTGTTCCATCAATTTATTTGTTTACAAAATTACCTGTGTTTCTGGGTATTGTCATAGTATTCCTCTGATTTTCTGAAAATAATCCACGTACCGGTAAACATGATATTTATTTCAGCAGCTGATTACCTTAACTGACCAATCACAGCAGAGCTTACTGTGCTGATAAGATGTTTAATCAGGAAATATCTCATTCTAAGGTCTGATTTAAATTTCCTTCTCTGGGATCTAATCTGAATTTCTCGTGTATAAGCCGACCCCCGATTAGCTTTGTGNTAAATTTCCTTCTCTGGGATCTAATCTGAATTTCTCGTGTATAAGCCGACCCCCGATTAGCTTTGTGAAATTTGGTTTAAAAAACTTGGCTTATGCTCGAGTAAATACAGTAAATAAAAATCACGTTTTGGTTTTTATTGTGCTCATCAATAAATGTTTCACATTTACAAAGACAAAGACATGGATGTTCAGGAATACATGTGTGTGTGTTCCTCACCATCTTCAGCAGGTATTGCTCCAGAGACTCCACAGTAGCCAAAGGTTCCATCTTCAACATGCGACCCGTGCGGTCGATCAGAGCCGTCTCGCCCGGAGCTCGTTCCAGCCGAAACCGCAGCCTTCTGGTCAGGATCTGACAGAAAGGCAGCATGAGTTTCACCGTGTCACATGACGTCAGACCGCTCAGCAGCAAGGCAAGCAGGAAACTCAACATCAAAAGGAGTTAAGTCATTTCCTGTCTACATGTAATCACGTTTCTCTCTGACGTGATTTATTTCAAATGTAAGTGAAAGAAGCTGAGATCAGGTTCTGGATCATCGTTTTCTCCATCATAAAGAAAACGGTGGAGGTGTTTAATGTTCCTCCGCAATAAAATCACTGAACTTAAGCACTTTATACACAGATTTTGATCAATTTTAAAGGACCATACCGGCCATTTTGCATGTTTGAGCCTAATATATTCAGTTTTCATACATGTAACGTTACTGACAATCATTTCCCAAAGCATACTACTGGAACGGTGAATTAAAAATGTTTTTCCTACCTTCCAGACCTCCATTGGTTTCAGTTCATTCTGCTATTAAAATCAACTTGTTGATACTGTAAACGTTCTTGGGATAGGTAATCCATCATCACCAACAAGACGTGTATTCAGGTTTTTTTAGAAGTTATGTAATTTTAGTGTTTAAGCTCAATAAAAAGCGTGGAGTGAATGTATGCCTCCACCGGGGAATATAGTCCCAAAAGAAGACCTGCGTTTATGGAAAAATTTAAAGGACCGTGACTTCATAAGGCTGTGTAACTATTAGCAGGAGAAACATGGATTTTTAAGGTGGGTGTATCACTTGAATATTTGATTTTGAAAGATTAAGAGATTTAGCAAAATATCAGGAAAGCTGAAATACGGTTTTATCCTTTGGGAAATGATTGTCAGTAACGTAACATGTATGAAAACTGAATATATTAGCCTCATACACAAAAAATGGACAGTATGGTCCTTTAAAGGAATTTCACCTTCAATGGAGAGTCTTCCTCACCTGCAGGTTGTAGGAGGATCCCGGCGTGTCGTANAGGAATTTCACCTTCAATGGAGAGTCTTCCTCACCTGCAGGTTGTAGGAGGATCCCGGCGTGTCGTACAGATGCAGAGGTAGACGTTCTATCGACTCCAGCACAGCTATCAGTTTACGGATTAAGGCAACAGCTGGACGGCTGCAGCAACAACAACAACAACAACAGGAAATCAGGATGTTTTGATATAAAAATATTTCCTGCTAAGATTTGATCAGCAGATGTTTTGGTTCATAATCTGCATGCAAAGGGAGCGCAGTGTTGTCTATGAGGGTGGTCCGCCCAGGTAGATCGTAAGATAAAATCCAAAGGTAAAGTTTCCTAAAAAGATCTATGATTAGGTTTTCTCACTGTTAATCCATATTAATAGAGGCGGCTCCTTGTTTTTTTTTTTTTTTTTNTTTTTTTTTTTTTTTTTTGGTTTTTTTTTAATAAATTCCAGTCAGGTCATTATTTCTAATTTTAACATATATGTAACCTCCATGCTTCTCACCAAAGGTTTCCCTCTGCTGTGTTAGAGTTCTTTACTTTTAGTTTTCCTTTAAAACCCCGCTGAGGTCCAATGAAAATGAGTTCACTGTGTCACTGCTGGTTGCCTAGCAACCAGCAGTATACAGCCTGGCAGCGGCCATTTTCAACTAGATCTGAGTGTTTTTATCTTTTTCTTTGCACTTTTAAAGCCAAACAGCCACGTTTAACTTTAGAATCTTCTATTGCACAGTTATCTGTTTTGGATGGGGGGGCGGGGCTTGGATACACAGCATGCCTGCCCATCGCCATGAGTAAATTTTCAACCTGTGGGAAACACTGGCGCGAATGATTTTCCTGCAGAATAAAACGTTTAATTTGCTCAGAGGAGAAAAACAAACTGACGCATTATGTTCCTGCACATCGTTAAGTGATGCTGGCTGAATAAAGGCGTGTCATTACCTTTCATCGTCTTCGTTCTCGCTGAAAGCCGCCTTAAAGACGTTGATCCTCTCCATTAAAGGTTTACAATCATGTTTCAGGTCCAGTTCCAGACTCTGAAACACAAAAAATCAGTTTACCACCTTTTTACCCGACGTTACTCGCACCCATTTTCTTAAACATGCTACTGTAATGCTAAGTATTACAATTGTTTTTCCTACTTTCCAGTCATCTGTCTCAGTTCATTTGTTTAAAAAAAAAAAAAAAAAAAAAAANTTTTTTTTTTTTTTTTTTTTTTTTTTTTTTTTTTTTTAAATCAAAGTTACTTTATTTAACTGATCCAACAAGGAGCTACATGGCAGAAAATGTGTTTCTCCGCCAGGAAATACAGTCCCAGCAGCTTTTACCAAGAACTTTAAAACAGCCGTGTCTCCGTGTCAACAGGTGAAACATAGAATTTTAAGGTGGATTTTCACCTGAATGTTTGATTTTAAAGATTAGGAGCAAAGTAACAGGAAGGCTACATTACAGTTTTATGTGTTAGAAAATGGCTGTCAGGAAAGTAACATGTATGTGGGCTGTATTTATTGAGGTCAAACATGAAAATTGGTGGTATGGTCCTTTAATGATGATGACTTACGTTGTTGAGGACAGTGAAGAGCGCCTGCACCAAGCCGCTGCTGCACATCTCATACGGAGAAATGGTGTTTTCATCCTTCAGCACCACGATCAGGTTCTCCAGAGCCGTCTTCATCAGGTCCCTCCACGTGTTCTCCCCTTCAACACGCTAACAACATACAACAATCACACATTGAGGTCTTCATCAGGTCTCTCCATGTGTTCTCCCCCTCAACACGCTAACAACATACAACAGTCACACGGTGAGGTCTTCATCAGGTCCCTCCACATGTTCTCCCCTCAACACGCTAACAACATGCATCACATGTTGCTGCACTGTCTCGTTCACACAACTGTCCGACTCACAATTGTCTGTCCTCCTGTCCACACTGACCTGTCTCTGTGCAAACTGACTTGCCTGTGTGTGTGTCTGTGTGTGCATGTGTGTGTTTGTCTCTCTGTGTGTGGGTGTGCATACCTGTCTGTTGGTGTGTGTGCGTACCTGTCTGTTGGTGTGTGTCTGTGTATGGATCTGTTTATCTGTTGGTGTGTGTGTGTGTGGACCTGTCTCTGTGTGTGTGTGTCTCTGTGTGTGTGTGTACCTCTCTGTGTGTGTGTGTGTGTGTGTGTGTGTGCGTACCTGTCTGTGTGTGTCTTTCTGTGTGTGTGCGTGTCTCTCTGCATGCGTACCTGTCTCTGTGTGTCTTTCTGTGTGTGTGCGTAGCTGTCTGTGTGTGTGTGCATGCGTACCTGTCTGTGTGTGTGCAGCTCCCATGCAGACTCCAGCTGCGTGGAGATGTTGCGTAGCGTGACCACCACTCCTCTGGGCATGCTCTCCACGGCTTTGAAGTGGTCGTCGTACAGCTCCCTCGCCATGCTCTTCACCTTCTGCTTCGTCTTCTCCAGCTTCGACTTCAGCTTCCTGCCGCGCTTCCCCGTCCAGCCCGTCACGAACTCCGAGCCTGCACGCACAAAACACACAACACAAAACACACACAGTCCCACCAGGATGCTTCAGAGGCTTGTTGTAACCGCAGTTTGTATAAAAATGCAGAGGTTAAAGGACCATACCGGTGAATTTGCATGTTTACGCCCAATAAATATTTATTATGTTACTCCATTTTCCAAAACATAAAACCATATTTTAGTTTTTATGCTATTTAAATGCCCTAATCTTCCTAAATCAAATGTTCAGTGATACATCCCTGTTAAAATTCAATGTTTCACCTGCGGACAGGTACGTCTGGTTGTAGAAGGAACGTTTTAACTTCTCTGTTAAAGCCGTCTCCTCCAACTATATTCCCTGATACCGACACATTTTCTTCCATGTAACTCCGTGTTGGATCGTTAAATTAAGTAACTCAGACCAAAAAAATAACCTGTGGTGGCAGTCTGGAAGGTAAGAAAAACAATTCTAATATTTGTCATCCAGTAGTATGTCAGTTAACGTGTATGTGGATTGTATATATTAGACTCACATGCAAAATCACTGGATTGCTCCTTTAAAAGACTGCAATTTCCTGCTGCTCAACAGCATTACATTTACACACCATTTGTCAGAGCGTCACGCTAAGCACACACAGACAGATAACCTGTATTTCTCCACAGGAAAGGTGTCAGACTCACCCAGCGACGTCTCAGCGGTGAAGGAGTGTTTGGTTCCCCGGTTGGACTCGAACACGAAGCCCGGCAGGTCCTCCTTCAGGATGGTGGCCTGCTGGCCGTCGGAGTTGTGGATGGCGATCTCTCCGTCCTTCAGGCAGGTCAGGGACCAGTTCCCCACCGTCAGCTTGGTGGGACCCACGCTGGACAGGATGGGCTGGCTGGCCGTTACCGGTTTGACCTGACTCCTCGCACGCTGCAGCTTCTCCAGGAACTCACTGCGAGACTCTGCAGGAGGACGGAGGGAGAGAAGGAGAGAGAGAGAGAAAGAAACAAGGGTTAAAAAGAGGGAAAGCATGAAGGATAAGGGAGAGAGCAGGATGAGTCAGGACAGGAGCAGAAAGAGAGGAGTAAAAAGAAGATGGGGAGGGAAAAAGGAGCACAAAATAAAGGGAGGAAAGAGAAAAACAGGAGAACAAGGCAAGGGGAGAGCAAAGGGGAGAGGAGAAATAGGAGGAGGAGGAGGGAAGCCAAGAAGAAAGATGAGGGAAAAGAAAGACAAGAGTGGAGAGAGAGAAGAGTATGAGGAAATGAAGATCAGAGTGATATTAAAGGACATTACAATGGTTTTACTGTACATGTTCTAGCGCAAGGGTGGCAAACTCCCAAGACTCAGAGAGCCAAAAAGAGCCATGATGAAGACAACTGAAGTTGTCAACTGGAGGGGGGGGGGNGCCGCACTGAACCGAGTCTGAAGCCACATGTGGCTCAAGAGCCACGGGTTTGCCACCCCTGTTCTGGTGCATTAGCTACAAACTATGACTCAGTAGCTGGATATTGGAGTGTCTCTGAACGCACCACAGACCAGATGCTGTGAATGCGCTGCTCATACATGCAGCAAAACTCTGACTGAGGATGTACCAGAGCTGTCGGATCCTCCCTCCGGGCTCCCGCTGGAGTACATGGTGGCCAGCTTTCCGTCCAGGATGAACCTGAACCAGCCGTTGGAGCCGTTGGAGAGCTCCAGCGCCGCCGCGTCAGACCAGATGTACAGACAGTCGCGACCTCGGATGATGGACCAGTCCCTCCAGTGATACGGCTTCCCCTGCTGGATCTCCCTGGCGNCGCGACCTCGGATGATGGACCAGTCCCTCCAGTGATACGGCTTCCCCTGCTGGATCTCCCTGGCGTCCTCCTGCACCTCCTCCTCCTGCAGCACAGGCAGCGAAGGAGATTAAGAGGAGAATGATAAGAAATTACAGTTTTAAAGGACTATACTGGTGGTTTTCCAGACTATTAAATCAACTTGTAGAGACATGAAACATGCTGAGATCAATAGTCCATCACAGAAACACGTCTATTAGTCTGTTACATGTTTTGTGAAAGTTGCTTAATTAACTGACAGACAACGCAGAGCTACACGGAAGAAGATGTATGTCTCCACCAGGAAATATAGTCCCAGGAGAAAACAGCTTTTACCGATAAATTATAAACAACCATGAGGCTGCATGTGTTTTTTTTTTTAATTAAATTTTTAGGTGAATGTTATGATTATATGAATGTTATGATTTATAAAATGGTTGTCAGATATAACGTGTATGCGAATTGTATTTATTGGGCTTAAACATGCAAAATCACTGGCATGGTCCTTTAACACAGAAATAAAACCTGAATGTCCTCAGTTAATTGACTGTCTTGTCGTTTAGATGCTGCAGGAAAGATTAAACCGAATTAAGAACCTTCTCTGGTTTGGCTTCGTCCTCGTTCTCGTCGTCGGACGCGGGTCCGGCCAGCGTGGAGACCTTGTTGATGACACCCAGTCTGGCCAGCTGGTCTAAAAAAACATCTCCGCCCTTATCGACCAGATCTCTAATGATCTGCAGAGCCAGCAGGTGACCGTCATCGTCGTCCTGAGAGGACAGAGACGTATGTCAAATATCAAACCTTCTCAAGGACTCAGCTCTTAGATTAGTGTGTGTGTGTGTGTGTGTGTGTACCTCCTGGTCCAGCACTGTGGCGGTGATCTCGACCAGCACGGTGGGCAGGTTGTGTCCCATCTCACTGTCACACACTTCCTTCAACAACACTTCACTACTGTAATGAACCATCTTCCTGATCAAAGCCAGACTGGCTTTCCTGAAGGGGGGGGGGGGGGNNGAGAGAGAGAGAGAGAGAGAGAGAGAGAGAGAGAGAGAGAGAGGACATCTGTTCATGGCTCTGATTTGACCCTGAATGCACCGTTACTCATTGATGCTTATTTAATTACAGAACATGATGAGTGTAACTTTCCAGCCAATCAGAGAGCATCTGGTTTAAAGGTGCAGTGCACCATTTAAATCAGGAATGTCCTGGTGAATAAATTATTAATTGATTTAAATGAGTGATTTGTTTCCAATTAAACTCATCAGGTTTTATAATGAAGCAGTGTAAATGTTCTCACAGTTAAAGGGCTATTCTGCTGTTTTTATTCTCCCCCCTGGTGTACCTAATAGAAGGCAGCATGGTTTTAAAGGGACAGTCCGTGTGTGTGTGTGTGTGTGTGTGTGTGNAGGCAGCATGGTTTTAAAGGGACAGTCCGTGTGTGTGTGTGTGTGTGTGTGTACCTAATAGAAGGCAGCATGGTTTGCTGAAACGTTTGTGCAAACACAGGCAGCAGCCTCTTCAGGTAGATGGGAGCCATCTCAGGGTCTCCTTTGGGCTCGCTGCTTTCTTCCTCCTCCTTATTCATGTCTTTCTTCTTTTTCTCATCGCCTTTGTTCACTGGACACATCCAGTCTCCTGTAACACACACGGCTTTAGTCACGTCACACGTGACATGCCTGACTGACTGACCGACTAGCAGATCGATCATTCTGAACGCTGAACAGAAAACGCAGCGTTTTTGTGGCGTAGCAGTAACGGCTGATAGGTTAGCAGTATTACCAGAAATAGTATTAGTAGTAGTATTATTAGTAGTGAACTCACCAGGGGACTGCAGTATAGCCACCACCTCGCTGTGTCCTCTCTCTCTGGCCTTGTCCAGAGGAGTTTTACCGTCCTCGTCCCTCAGGTCAGGGTTGGCTCCGTGACGCAATAAAGTCTGCACACACACACACACAATCACAGAGGTTAGCGTGTAGTTTCAGCCTGATCCAGTTTCAGTGTCAAACAACAGCAACATGAAAATAACGTGTAAAAACCCAGCAGCCATTTTTAAACGCATCAGACATTTAGAGCTAAACTCTGTGTGTGTGTGTGTGTTACCTTGGCTACTTGTGGGCGTCCAAAGCAGGCAGCATAGTGTAGCGAGGATGACCTCTGACCTCTGTTAACGTCTGCTCCCCTCTCACACAGGAACTCCACCTGCACGCGCACACACACGGTTAGCTTAGCCAGATGTAAAGCAGCAGGAATTCACGAGGAAAACTTTCTGTGTTATCATAAACGCAACGTAGGATTACACACGAAGGCCAGAGTGTGTGTGTGCTTTACCATTTCCTGTGTTCCAAAAGCTGAAGCCCAGTTTAGCAGCGTTTGTCCAACGTCGTCCATGAAGTTCACCTCAAAAGCTGCAAACCAGACATCATGAAAAAAACTCAAACAGCAAAACAAACGAGTCTGTCTGCGCTCCGACGTCAGCATTCTTACCTCCGGTGTCGATGGCGTCTATCAGTGCGTCGGTGTCCTTGCTGCGGATGCAGTCGATGAGCTGTCGGTGCGACCTCTCTCCTGAACTGTCCAGGCGCCGCAGGCCGGGGATTCGACCCGTTGACCCTGCCGTGGATTTGGGCAGCGCCTTCCGTCCCTCGAACAGGAGGACCAGCAGGAGGTCTACTAACCGCATGGTGTCCAACACGCAGCGCTCGTCTCCTCCCAGAGCCGACTCCATGGAGTCAGGCAGGGCGGAACGTAGCAGATCCTACAGGAGGAGGAGGAGGAGCAGAAGAGAGGAGGAGGAGAAAAAAGGAGTGAGATGACAGAAAGGAGGTGGAGGAAGAGAGAACAAAGAGACGGAGCAGAGAAGGGAGGAGACAGGAGGATAGAGGAGGTGAAGGGTTACAGGTGGTTTAAGTGTAGACATGCTGATAGGAGTGTGTGTGTGTGTGTGTGTGTGTGTGTGTGCGTGAGGACGTACGTGCGTGACGAGTGGCGAGCCGCGGCACAGCGTGGACAGCAGGCTGACGATGGTGGACACCTGGTTGCTGAGTTTAGAGTCGGGGGCTGAAGGGGCGGTGCCTGTTGAGGCCCGGCCCGGCTTACAAGAAGAGGCGGAGCCTGTTACCGTGCCGCCGGCGGCCGCCATGCGAGAAAGCAGCTCCTCTGTAAGGCCGTGTTTGGCTAAGGGGGCGGGGTCCACGCCTCGACGGGTGAACCGATCAGCCAATGAGGCAAAGCAGCGCAGGGCGCCATCAGACACCTGGAGGACAGGGATCGGTTAGTTGGACTGGAAGGGTTTGGTAGTGGGTCCATCTGAACAGGAAGTGGGAGTTATGGCGGCTTGGCGTTACCTGGTGGTCCTCGTGTTTGAGCAGACTGGACAGAGNTCTGAACAGGAAGTGGGAGTTATGGCGGCTCGGCGTTACCTGGTGGTCCTCGTGTTTGAGCAGACTGGACAGAGACTCCACGCAGGTCTCCAGAGACGAGTCCTGAGGCTCCATCTTGCTGCAGAGGCGGGACACGACGGCCATGGCCGAGTGTAGCGTGTCTTTGTGGACGAGGTGTCCACTGTCTCTGATGAAGCTCAGCACGCAGTTCAGACCGCCAGCCTCAAACACAGCACCAGACTCCCGCGTACAGATCAGCTCCAGCACCTGAAACAACATCATCACACCTCAACACGATACTCAGGACCACGTCAACAGCGTCGTCATGGTGATTTTACAAGTAAACAACACAGCAAACTGGACCAACGTGACAAACAGAGTACAAGTAGAAATAACTACAAAAATAAATATTTTAGCTTGTAAACAGTAACTCAGATTAGCTTTAGCTGCTCGTCTTCAGTCGTTATAAAACATCAATAAAATGACTGATGATGTCATCAGATCTGATCTTTGGTTATGATTTTCCTCCAGAGCTAATTAGCCTCTATGATGCTAAACTTAAATACGCTCTGAAGTCCAAATCCACAAGCCAAGAACTCAGCTGAAGTTAGCATAGCAGCTAAGCTAACACTGTTAGCGGCTAAGCTAACACTGTTCATACATCACANAAGTTAGCATAGCAGCTAAGCTAACACTGTTAGCGGCTAAGCTAACACTGTTCATACATCACAACAACAACTCATCACTAAGCTAATTTCACTCCACCGTTAGCTTGTTCTGTCACAGGAAGTACAGCTAGCTAATGTTCCAGCTACGGTCACGCTATGCTACGGTAATGCTCCAGCTGATTGGCTCTCCTCCTCATGTGACTTTCTTGGATTAATTTGTTGTGTTTTAGCTGTTAGCCGGTTAGCTTATAGCTGAAACATTTCAAATAGAGGAAAGAAGTAAAAAGAGAAAACAGGAAGTAGTTAACAGCTCCTGGTTTAGCCTCAGACTTGAGGCTGGTCCTGACTGTCCTCTGCTCTGAGTGGATGGTTTTGGGTGGAGATGGTGGGACATCCTACCTTCACGCACTGCTCAGCCAGGTCTCTGCTGGTCCGGTTGTTGAGCTCCACCACCACCAGCCGGTTGCACAGCGCCTTGATGGCGCCGTCCACACCCACGATCCTGCGCGTGCACTCGGCCGACACGTCCAGGTAGTAGGTGATGGCTCGCGCCGTGACCTCCAGCACGTTGTCCGGAGCGCTTTCATCCAGGAAGATCTTACACAGAGCCGGCAGGAACGTCCGAGGAGGACAACTAAAGTGAGAGAGAGAGCGTGACCTCTGACCTCTGAACAGGGGATATTCACCATGCTGAAGGATTAAAACTCATTTTGCTGTTGGAAGTTTCTCACATAAAGAATGAAATGTTAATATCAATAATACCTGATCAGAAACATTTCATTCTTACTGTTATTGATCACCGACTCGTTTCTTTGATTTATTTGAAAGTTCAGCCTGCAGGTTTGTTGTGTTAGTTATCGTTAGCGACGTGGCGAGCGTGCAGAGTGAACTCACGTCTCGAAGCAGCGGTCCACGTTGTCAGACATGAGCAGCAGCATGCAGAGCTGCTCCAGAGCGATGAGCTGCATGTCGCGCTCGTCGCCCTGACCCATCTGCAGCCACTCCAGCAGCGTGTCCGGATCCACGTCCGCCATGACGGCGAGCCTGCAGGAAGAAACACCACGCAGACTTCAGCACCGCCAAGACTTTCCTGAAACATATGCTTGATGATGTCATCATTAGAAAACACAGAGCAGGTGGATCTGAAGCCGCCGGTTTGCTCTTATTTCAATGAACCTTTTCAATAACTGCAGAAGCTCATTCTTATCATCTCATTAAAGGACCATACCACCCCCTTAGCATGTCTGAGCCTAATATGATCAGTTTTCATACATGCTACGTTACTGACAATCATTTCCCAAAGGATAAAACTGTATCTCAGCTTTCCTGATATTTTGCTAAATCTCTTAATCTTTCAAAATCAAATATTCAAGTGATACACCCACCTTAAAAATCCATGTTTCTCCTGCTAATAGTTACACAGCCTTATGAAGTCACGGTCCTTTAAATTTTTCCATAAACGCAGGTCTTCTTTTGGGACTATATTCCCCGGTGGAGGCATACATTCACTCCACGCTTTTTATTGAGCTTAAACACTAAAATTACATAACTTCTAAAAAAACCTGAATACACGTCTTGTTGGTGATGATGGATTACCTATCCCAAGAACGTTTACAGTATCAACAAGTTGATTTTAATAGCAGAATGAACTGAAACCAATGGAGGTCTGGAAGGTAGGAAAAACATTTTTAATTCACTGTTCCAGTAGTATGCTTTGGGAAATGATTGTCAGTAACGTTACATATATGAAAACTGAATATATTAGGCTCAATTCATTCTTATTCTGTCCAGATTATGATGACGAACTGTTCAATAAAGTTATTACAAATAACAGTTAAGGTGGAAAAAATGAAAAAGCAGAATCACACAGGAAGTAAAGTGTTTGCTGCCGAGATAAAATGATTAACAAAGAAAATTCACTATTTCCTGCTGCTTCCATAACATTTAAAAACTGTCTTCTCTCACTTTCACGTTCTGTCTTTATCATCACCTGACCTCTCACCTGGCTCGTGGTTGGCTACCTGGTCTGGCTCAGCGCCCAATCACTGCTCACAGTGCTGTGGCTGTTTGGGACTCATCCAACCAGCAGCCGGAGGAGGAAACGCCGACAGGAAGCTGTTGTCGCTGCTTCTCACCGAGGTTTCTGGGTGATTAAAAAAAAAAAAAAAAANAAAAAAAAAAAAAAAAAACCTTTTAACTTTCACCAAATCCCAACTAAACCCAAAACACATTTAACTGATATTAAACATCTTACAATCTTTATGTCATTTCCTTTTTTTATTGAATTACTCACAAGAACCTCTGCGTCTTTTGTTTTTCTATGACGTCTTATTTTTCCTCGTTGTGGCGTGAGGAAGGCGGCGGCGTGCTGAAGCTGCTGGAAACAGCACACGTTGATTAAGTGTAATTTGTGGCTGACAGTCAGAGCTGTGAGGAGACAGATCCTCTTATCAACAGATTAATCATCAGAATGCCCGACCTTAAACACCCCCCACCTGGCCCACATACAGTGAGCCGCGGGGGGTGCGGGTTAAGGTCGGGGGTTTTAAGGTCGGTCGGGGGGGTTTTCTGCGGCGGCTCCCGGGTTTAGCTTTCAACTCTCTGCCTCTCAGTGTTCTCTTGTGTTCACTTTCCAAGAGAAGACTGAGGTCAGCAATCATACGTTTACAAGTTTAGATGGTTGCCATGACGCCACCATCAGGAGAATTATCTCCATATTTGAGGAAACGTCATTTGAGACTTGATTTTGTTTTGTTTATTTTTCCACAGGAAGAAAGTTTTGGGAGAAAAAAGAAGGAAAAATTCATTAAAAACAGGTTACTGTGGCCTGGAAGCCTAACAAGTGTGTGTGTGTGTGTGAGAATAAACAGCTGCTTCTGTATTTCTGATTTTCATAAAAACTGTCAAACTATTTCATCCTCTGAACATTTCTGATGAAACCTGGAGAAAACCAATGAATCACATGACCTGCATGATGTAAAATAAAACATGAATCATAATCCAGTTTATCAGCAGAAAGATTTCTCACTTTACCTTTATTCTTAAAGCCAAACCTTTAGAATCACGCAGAAATAAATTTTAATAATGGATATGTTGTTTTTCTGTTTCACG
Organism: Lucifuga dentata; assembly: GCA_014773175.1. Lineage (NCBI taxonomy): Eukaryota > Metazoa > Chordata > Actinopteri > Ophidiiformes > Bythitidae > Lucifuga > Lucifuga dentata. The sequence goes on along the minus strand of VXCM01003736.1, from coordinate 7,263 downwards.
TTACTGTAAACTGAGTCTCTGACATTTTTTGTCTGATTCTCAGACAGTTTAAAGACATTTAGGAACTTGTGTTGAACATTTAATGAAGTGAAATAAGCGACATGGCAACAATAAAAGTACTTATATTCATACTAAAGTAAAACAAGAGTCTTAAAAAAAACTCTTTAAACTTTATAGTGAGCTGGATAAATTTCATGTGTCAGAGTTTCATCAGCTCAGCAGGTCTGTGATTATTTCATCATAAGAGGATAACTGATGGACAGGTTATTATAGTCTTCTGTCTTTCTGTCCAGCAGAGACACTAGACTTTATGACCCACTTATTGTATTACTGTTGTTGCCAGTTTGCAGATTTAGCTTCAGTTACAGATACATGCTACAGCTAAGCTAATAAACACGATGGTGACAGACCGGTAAAACAAATTAAATTGCTGAGAAAATATCATGAACACAAATCCAAAATCTTTACACGATTATAGATGGTTTTGCGTTGATTTGTTATTAAAGACATTTTAAAAAATTCAGAACATCAAACAGTAGACCCAATGTTAGCCGGCTAGCTTAGTTAGCACCACGCTAGCTAACGAGGCTAGCTGAAATAACAGCAACTTCCTCGGTTATCTGTAATAAAATGTTATTTTCTGTCCAAAATAAACCTCCTTAAAGTCCAGCAGAACCCCTTCCACAAACACAGGCTACAAACACGTTAAGCCGCATTCACGTCCACTTTAGCGAGCTCTGTACGCGGCCTATGACCGCAAACCGCAGCGGGGCTCGAGTTCTGAGAGAGCCGGGAGGCCGCGACAGGGAAGCCGGACACATTCCGAGAGCGACACCGGGCCGGGCTCGGCTCGGCTCAACTCACCGTTTTCTCTTTTCAGCGCAGCGGCGGTCCGGGCTGACGTGGGTTTTGGTTTTACAGGTCCAGCAGCGGAGGAAAGAGTAGAATGTGACGGAGATCACAGATTTCATCAAAGCGTCTCCATTTCTGCTGCTCGGCCGTAAAAAGGTCACACTCACTCACTCACACATACACACACACACACGCACACAGCGCTGAAATGGAGAGCAGAGGCGTTCAGGTCCGCCTATAAAGTCGGAAATAATGAATACCTCTGCGTTTTTACATTCATGTTTCTCCACCCAGACTTTCTGAACCGTCTTAAATCTGTATATAAACTATGTAGCTAAAGTTGATATGAACATATTCATACGACTCACAGTATGTCATACGCTCTGCCACGGTTTCGTATTAACGCTGACACAGCTTTCAGTAGGTTACCCTTCCCTTAATTTTCTTTCACCTTAAAAATGTCAAAATTAATAATTACAGAGTCTAAAAAACAGGAATTATCCTTTAAAAACACTTCTGGTTTTTGAATTTTGAAAAGTCCATCTTAGGTTCCCAAAACCCCCCAATTTTTCCCAAAAAATGTTATGGATCTGATACTTTACAACTTACAACAGCCTGTACAGTATGACATTTTGGTCATTTATGGGATTTCTCTCCGGAGTTATGGTGTTTCCGGCATCACTTGAAGGCAGCATCCCGAGGCGTTACGGCTGACGGCAGGAGGCGCTGGTTGTAGCTACTTTTCAAAATAAAGTTTCCAAACCGAAAAACAGATATTTTAAAAAATGAAAATTCAACATTTTCTCATGTTAAATGTTTGTTGTATGTTTCATGTACATTTACCAAATTTATTGTCTCTATCTGTCAGTGAGTTTATTTATCTTGAACCCTGATGTGACGTTAAATTTTCCTTTAAATGACTTCAAACATCTGGAATATGAAAGATGTTTTTTTATCCTAAAAATGAGACAATCTTCACCCAGACAAGATGAGTCTAAAACATGTTTTATTTACTCACTGCCGTTAGAAAAGAAGGCATTAACTTTTCATTCATACCTGTATACACACACACAGCTGGTACTGATGGGGGTTGATTGATAAGTAGCGAGCCTGTCACAGAAAGCTCTAACTCAGAGGTGTTTCACTTCTTTATTTTCCAGCAGTGTGACGACTCTGTCTACAGGCTTCCTGTCATGTCTTCACGGCAGGAGCCTGACAGCCTGGAATCGGTTGAGAATGATATTCACCAGATCTGACTGATGATCAGCCTCTCCCTCCCCCCTCTGGAACACATTACTTTGGTTTTGTTGTGTTTACTTACTTTAAATAGTCTGTTGCTCTAATTTAGAGTTTTTGTTGTTTCAGTTGTATAACCACAGTAAATACGTAAATCTTTAAACTTGTGTGACCTTCCTCCTTGTCAGAACCTTGAGCCACTTGTGACAGATGCAACAATCCTCCACATCCGATGTGACGTCATCACAGTCTGAGTCCAAACGGCTTCCAGCTAAAACCTTTTTCACGTTTGTGAAGAGGTGAAAGTCTGAGGGGTCAAATCAGGAGAAACTAGTTCATGGATATCAGCAGCAGCTACAGACACGGCACGCTGGTCCAGTTTGTCCATCTTGTCCAGATCACAGAAACTTGGGGACCTCTAGAACTTTCAGTAATATAAAAATAATACACATCTGATCACTGCATTATGAGTCAGGATCAGGACTTATCAATCAACCCTGGTATGGAGCAGAGAAGCTGCTGAAGCTGGAAGTGAAGCTTCGGTTCTGTTGGATCATCACTGAAACTCTGCAGATGAATGAAAATATACTTTCAACTCAACAGGAAGTGCCTCATTTATGGAGACATTTTCAGAAATTATATATAATGGATTAATTTATTATGATTCCTGTCTCATTTTTGTTATTCTATAGCTAAAACCAGGTATTACAACAACTTAATAACAACCTAAAATCTTTTTTAAAAAGTAATTTGAAATGCATGAATTTATTGTAGCTTAAAGACAGAAAGATGAAACAGAATTATTAGAGAGAGTTTTACTCTGCAGGTTTGTTCTGATCCATCAGAACAGAGAAGTTAGTTTGGTAAATATCTTTATTGCAGATTCATATTTAGTGTTTCTGAGCTGCGTTCAATGTCTGTTAAATAACTTTTCATTACATTATTGGAGAACTCTACCTGCTCTCCTGAGTCTACCTGATCCTCAGAGGAAACTGCTTTTTTTGTTTTAATGGCTGGGACAGTGAACGCAGCGTTTTAAGAAGCTCAGGTGAGTGCTGTGATTGGTTGGTGTCTCACAGGAAGTTGGTTTTTAGTGTGATGCTGGGTGAGGACTTGCTGGCGGCGCTGAGGGGGGCGGGGTTAGCGCCGTTAGCTTTAGCATTGAGACTCTCCTGGTTTCCTCTGATGGCAGCTTCAAGACGAGACTTCAGCTGAGGAGACGAGGAGATGACAGACCTGAAGAGGAGACAGGAGGAGACAGGAGGAGACCAGAATTAAATATTTACATTTAACAGACTTAAGTAAACAGGAAAGTTTTTAACAGAATTACATTTTTAAATAACTTAAACCAAACTATAAAGTAGATTAGCATTAGCGTGTTAGCTGTGCAGCAGGATTCTTATTGCAGCTTTGTAGCATCTGTTACTATGAGCTGCTTATAGAAGCCATAATAACTCATTAAATATAATAACATGTTTATTACACGTTAATGTCAAACGTCTCTGACCTGAAGACGGCCGAGTGCTGCGGGCCGAGACGCATCAGGTCCTTCAGCGCCGCCTCGTGGAGAGACCGAGACGCTGAAGAGGCGGAGCCAAGAGCGTTCTCATCCAATAGGAAGGAGATGAGGATGGGGATCAAGATGGCCACCAACTGAAGACCTGAGAGTCATAAAAAAAAACAAAAAAAAAAACAGATCCAGAGACTGAAACCCTCTGATCTGATCTGTTCTATTCTATTCTAGTCTAGTCTAGTCTAGTCTGTTCTGGTCTGGTCTGGTCTGGTCTCTCTCCTCCTGTAGGAACTCACGGTGGGGGGGCTCAGCAGTCTGGACCAGAGCCTCCATGGCTCTGAGTCCCTCCAGGACTCCCAGCAGCTCGTCTGGACTCTGAGGACGACATCGCTCCACCTTCTGGTCAGGAAATCATATTAAAAACACACACACACACAGACTTCAGAGCAGATTTTTGCTGGAACACAAAGCAAACGTTTTCTGGACTAAAGCTGCTTTGGAGGAGACGTTTTCAGTCATGAACAGAGGACGGTTTGAGGACAGAGGGCGGTTTGAGGACAGAGGACGGTTTGGGGACAGAGGACGGTTTGGGGGTTTGGGTCGATTCTTGTAGGACAGATGTTGCAGGTTCAAACCTGAAGGTATCGAGCCAGTGTGGGGCCGAGGGCCTGGATGTACGGGACGGCCACGGCGGGCGGAGCCTGAAACACGGAGGCCAGCAGCTGGAAACAGCGACTCAGCACCTGGAGACACGGAGGAAGAGGAGGACGTCTTTATGTCCAGCACCATTTATTAAAAGACCATACCTCTCATCTTACATGTTGGAGCCCAATAAATACTGTAAACCTGCACACACGTTACATTACGTCCATCTGAGTGAAACCTGAAACCTGCAGCATGCTGGACACGCTTTACCTGCAGGTCCGTGTCTATTCTGACACGGACGGATGGATGCTGACCTGCTGACCTCAGCAGAATCAGGTCATGTCTATATTTAAGAAGATGCACGGATATTTCAGATTCTGCAGCTGAAACTGGACTGAGAGTTTGTTCTCTGTACGGCAGCCATCACACACACACACACACACGCACACACGTGCACACACACACACACACACACACACACACTCTGTGGTACTGACCAGCGGGTCCTTGGCATCCATGGCGGCGGTGAAGCGCTGCAGACAGAGCGCGTGCAGCGGCTGGACGGTGAACACATCAGGGCTGGTGGACAGCAGGAAGACAGTCAGTGCCGTGAGGAGACTGATCTCATCCACAACGCCGTCTGAACACACACACACACAACCAACCAATCAATCAAAACACGTAATTTACAGGCCAAACAGCCCCAAGCTGGGGTCACATGACCTCTTCATTTCCTGTGGCAGTCTGTACTTTGACATGCTGATGGACATGAGTGTGTCCTGGTTGAATCATCAGAATGCCACTCTAAAGCCGTGGCATGTTTTTTTACCCGTGTCCCACAGTCCCAGCAGCGTGTTGAGGGCGGAGCGGAGCAACAGGATCCAGGCACCGCGGCTTTTCTCCTGCCGGCTCATCGGTGACGACACGACGACCTTCAGCGCCTGCAGAGCCGCCTGGACCACGCCCCCCAGCCCAGACACGCCCCCCACCACACCCCCACAGCATGGGGCCTGGGCACCTGAGAAAAGAGGGGACGCACACTCAGACTGAAACCTCAGCGAGGAAAATGTTACCTGCTGTAAAGGACCATACCAGTGATTTTACATGATCGAGCCCAATAAATACAACTCACGTTGTGTTACTGCCAAAACTGTGTGTGTGTGTGTGTGTGTGTGTGTGTGTGTGTGTGTGTGTGTGTGTGTGTGTACCTGTGTGTGTGCTGGGCAGGTGTATCAGCTCTCTGAATACTCCCAGCAGCAGGTAGAGGACGGTGGGGAGGATGGACACGCTACCTACAACAAAACCAACCAGAGACGGACATCATGACTTCAAATAACTTTATTTAAACAGAAAACAGCTTTTCCTCACATTGACCTGAACTACGGTGTGTGTGTGTGTGTGTGTGTGTGTGTGTGTGTGTGTGTCACCCTCTGGGGAGCAGATGGACGGCAGCTCAGAAAGGACACACAGAGCAGACGACACCAGCTGACAATCGCTGTCAGTCAGAGTCCAGACAGAACCTCCAGGACCTGAAAACACACACACACACACACACACACACACACACACACACCCTTTAAAGAACATTCAAAGTTCCAGGAAAGGACATGTTGAGCTGTAATCTGCAATCATTTGCTCTGGTCTGAAGCAGGGTTTAAATAGTTATAAGCAAAAGTCATGTGACAACACATCTTCTGCTGATTGGTCAGCAGGAGGAAGAACATGAAACAGGAAAACTCATCGTACCGGCCAGTTTGGGGCTGAGCTGTGGAAGTTTCCGGACCAGCACACAGAGGCAGAGCTCCAACGCTCCGAACACCAGCGAGCGGCCGGGAATCAGCCCGCCCGTGTCCCGCCCCTCGCCAAACTCTGGCAGCGTCTCCTTCTCTGCAGCGCCGTCGTCCACTGAGAAGAAGGAGAAGGATCTGAGGATATAAGATTAAAAAAAACAGGATTTCTGCGTCCTAAAATAGGATTCATCGTCACGGCGTTCACCCTCGGCGCTGTGGCGTTTCTCCCTCACGTGCTCCTGAGCAGCCGTGACGATCTGACGCAGCAAATCCAACACGGCAAGCTGAACCGAACACGCCTCTCTGGTCACCATCAACCTGTGGAGAACTCTGAGGAGCTCCACGCTGAGAGCCTGGGAGAGAGAGAGAGAGAGAGAGAGAGAGAGAGAGAGNAGAGAGAGAGAGAGAGAGAGAGAGAGAGAGAGAGAGGGAGAGAGAGAGAGAGAGAGAGAAATCTACTCGTTTATTCTGTTCCTGTCTACATGACATAATAATTAGCATTAGCGTTCTGCTGTGGGTCCTGGTCTGGGCTCCAGGTGTATTACCTGGTCATTTCCAATTTTGGCTCGGGGCCAGGAGACGTCGAGCAGCACCTGCAGGGCGCACAGACAGGAAGTGATGTTCTGCATCTGGTCGTCAGAGTGCGGAGAACACAGGAACTCCACGCTGACTCCTGGTACACACACACATGCACATGCACGCACACACACACACACACACATCACCACTCAGGCAGAAATGATATCAACCAACATACGTGTAGTTTGACACTTTTAATTGACATGAAGTGACTTCCTGTCTGTTTCTGATTGGTTCATGGTGAATCCTCATGATCAGCATTATGAACTCGCTGAAAACAGGAAGTGGATTTAGCAGGAAAACCTTCTCTCACCCAGTATGAGATTCAGCCTGTCAGCGTTGATGTCCTCTGGACTCTTGGCTCCGCCTCCGTCCGTCTGGCCCATGGAGGTAGGCGTGGCCGGTCTGGACAAGCTGGTCGGTGCATCTTCTGACATCACAAAACCTGCAGCACACGTCACAACATGCTGAAAACGCTGGCGTTTTCTGGAGAAAACATGGACAGGAACGCAGACACACACGTGCTGTGTGTCCATAGCAGGAATACTGCTATGCGGTGTGTGCTTTATGGTTAACTCTTCGTGTGTTTTAACAACGCACTGCTCCCCGGTTCTGGAGATGCTGACCATTAAAGCCAGACCGTTCTAC